>VYZW01024834.1:241367-362551 GCA_013401315.1 Balaeniceps rex | reverse complement strand
GGAGCGCAACCGCGTGCGGCTGGTCAACCTGGGCTTCGCCGCCCTCCGCCAGCACGTCCCGCACGGCGCCGCCAGCAAGAAGATGAGCAAGGTGGAGACCCTCCGCTCCGCCGTCGAGTACATCCGCGCCTTGCAGCGGCTCCTCGACGAGCACGACGCTGCCGCCGCCTTCCCCGACGGCCGCGGGCGGGCGGCCGTCGGGGAAGGAGGCGGCGGCGGCGGCTACTCCTCCGCTTCGCCCTCCTTCGCCTCCTCGGTGCCCGGCTCGCCTTGCTCCTCCGAGGAGAGCGGCTATGACGCGGCGCTCAGCCCCGAGGAGCGGGAGCTGCTGGACTTCACCAGCTGGCTCGGGAGCTACTGAGCCGGCGGGAGGTGAGAGGGAGCCGGAGGGGAGGGAAGGGAAGGGAAGGGGAGAGGAGGGGGGTGCCGCTTCCCCCGTCCCCCAGCGCTCGGGGAAGCGGGGCCCGTACCCACCGGAGCTTTTTGCAAATCTCTCCGCAGCCGCGCTCAGCCTGCAGTACCTCAGCGCCCTCGCTCTCCGCAGCAGCCAGCATCCCCCCCAGAAATACTCACCCCTCGACCCCGGCGGGACCCCGCTGGCTGCTTTCCTCGCCGGGTTCACCCGTCGTCTTCGGGCTGCGGAAAGTGCAATGGTGTAAATGACTGGCGGGGCTCCGCTACCTGCTCCTGGGCAGCGGCTCCACCTGCCCTCCAGGAGCTGCCGACGGAGAGGAGGCCCGAGCGACCCCGCTTCCCCCCACGGCTGCTTTCTGGTGTTGCTTTGGAGGAGTGGAAAACACAAAAGAAATTACAAACACTTGATGCTTCCTTGTTTCTGGAGGGGGAGGGAATTTTTTATCATGTCAGATTCTATTTTATATGTAACTTGAACTGCCTGTGGGAACACTGGTGTATGAAGACTTATTTTTGTACAAGAAACCTTAGAGAAAAGGGGTGAGGAGATGGGTCTATATTTAGCAAGTCCTATTCCCTTGTTCTTGAACACTGCCAGCTAGAATGTTTTGGGAACGTACACAGCTTAGATAAAAAAGGTGTTTTGTTTTTTTTTTTTTTCTCTCCAAACACTTTAGTAAAAGACTGTAAAGTTATGTTGTGTCTTAATGTAGTGTCCGAGTTTGCCTGGTGTGAAGGTCCACTTCTCTGAAAACTGAAGTTTTTTTAAAAAAAAGATGTATTGAAGGCATTTTTGTATGCACTTGCTAGGATTTCTTAAGTTGTACATATGCAGTTTTTAAAAGAGTATCATATTTTATGTAAATTGACTTTATAAATAAAAATCTATTTATAAATGGCTTCAGGGCTGTAAGAAATATGTATTTGCCAGAAATGCCCAAGGTAATTTCTGCCTGAGGGGGTGGGAGAGGGGAGTAATGACTGATACAGCAGAGAGGCAGCTCTCCTGGACCAAGTTTCATGTGCAGAAAAGAATAAGGAGCAGCACAGCATAACCCTCCAGGCTTGCTTTTTTTTTTCCCCCCATTCAAGTTTTATGAACTCAGCGCTTGGTACAGGAACTGCAGAGATGATGTATGGGGACATGCAGATGCGTATAGGAGACAGGGCACATTCAGTGCTGGTAACTCCTTTCCAGGGTACGCAGAAGGTGCTGCACGCTGTGCTGCCCTTGCCTACAGTGATGGGAGAGTCATGGGAAGGTAGGGAGGGAGCAGGTATCTGAAGTTTGCTTGTCCTGGCAGCTACTCTCAGGAGTTAGGTTGGGGTGCCTTTATTCAGGGGAGCTGCATCTTTGAAAACAGTGTTGTCATTTAAAACCCACGCATAACCAGTAGTGTCCCATTCTGACCTACTCTAACTTCAGCTGCATCTAAAGGCAATAAGCAAACATGAATTGCTCCTTAGAAACTATTGTCAGAGACTCCTAAGCTCTGTCCATTACTTTTGGGCTCATGCTGAAGACCTGCTTCAGTGCAGAAAAGAACACAAAGCAGAAAGGGTTATTAAAATTGACCTACTTTGCAGGGACTGTGTGTATAGTCTGTCTGCTGTGTTAGTATGGGGAAGGTAGAAGTTTTCAGGAGTATGATCACTCAGCAGTCCCAAATTTGGTAATTGCAGTGGGTGCTCTGTAATCCAGATCTGTAAGAGTATTCCACATACATGACTCCATTTGAAGAGAAAAAAAAAAAAAAAACCATGGGAAAATGCAGGCTTTAACAGCAAGTACCATTTAGGAGCCTGCAAGCCAGAGCAATAGCTATTGTGCTTCAAGTTCATTCCCAATCAAAGCTGCTATAATAAACATGCCCTGTGAAAGGCCCTGGGGATTGAAGTGCTTAATAAATTGCTCGCAAATGTTTGGCCCTGTATGGCTCTTCAACAGCGCCGCAGGTAGGAGTGAGAACTGTGAGATGACCTGGGTGTTAAGTGATCTGCTACATTTGGCAGCAGCAGATAGGGCTGGTGGGGTGGGGGTGTAACATGGTACCTTTCCCCAATGGGGGTTTAGGGGCTTCATCCTCACAGATGACCTCCAAAAATTCAGTCAGCCATAAACCCATGCAGATGCCCACATACTTCATACTTCCCACATTCTCAGCCTGAAACAACAGCATGCCATCGTTTCCAAGCAATTTAGAAAAATCACGACTGCTGCAGTTGTCTGCACAAGCATCCCATTATGGCAGAGTGCATTTGTTTAGAAAGTTTTACTACTGCTTGGCAGGGTGTTTGTTTTCCCTCCTTAGGAGCACTGATCGTTTTCATATTTCCAAAAGCAATATTTAGCTCTCGGTGAAGTAACTCATTACTATGTTCATCAGATCAACCAAGATACTGTTGCAGCAACATTAAAGCAGCATCAACTGTAACTGTATTGGCAAGAAATTAGCTGTGAACAGTTTTCACTTAAGCAATATTAATATCAGGGGGGAAAAAAAAGAGCTTAGTCAGCATCACAAGTTACCTTAATGCTGAGAGCCAGTAGAAACTAAATATGGGGAAATCAGGAATGTACAATTTACTTTGAAAAAAACCCCAAGGTGGTCATGAGTCTTCCAAACACTTGAGGGGAAAGAGGGTGCAGGGAGAAGGATATATGCCTGTTTTAGAAACACAAGATGGACAGAGGGACTTATTTCCCCAACCATAGTCACTGCAAGTCACTAGCAGATTCTCAGATCAAGCTGCTAAAAAGGCTACATCAGAGAGAAGGGTATTGAATCATTCTGCCCTTTTAAGAAAACATTAGGGAGGATGCAAGGTAGGTTCTTTGGCAGTTGCAGAGACAGCAGGTACCTTCAGCCAGCCTGGCTCACTCCTGTTCTCTTCGACTGCAGCTGCCTGAAGACTGCTTGGACCAAGTTGAGAAGATTCCTGACTATAAAAGCTCACACCTAGACCTCTCTGCTCCATTTATGCAAAATAGTGCCAGAGCAAAGCCTTGGAGATGAAAGCCTTCTGACCATGAGAGTCACCTGTAAGCAGTAAGACTAACACCAGATCTGCCTTCTCAGCCAGGTGCTTCCCCTGCCTGGAGTAGCCACCTCCACGTGACAGCAGGAGTTTCAGTGTCTGGGTTAGCTGCCATCAACCAAGGGCTGCGAGGGGGGCTTCCAGGAACCCTGGGTGCCTGTCTAAACTGCCACCCGAAACACTTGTGGCAGGGATGGGGAATGTCTCTGATGAGCACATCATTTCTTTTTAGATGTGTAACTAGAAATTCAGTGTTTAAAATGGAAACTCCAGCTCCCCAGGAAGACACAAACCCAGCCCTAAGTACAGGGCTGCAGGAGAGTCAGATTCACGCAGAAGAAATATGCTGAGGAATTCTGAGAATTAAGAAAAAAAAAAAAAAAGTTGCAGCAAGCCAAGGGCGCCAGGAGGCACAGGCTTGTCAATGTGCAGCTACGAAACACACTTCTGGAAACCTCTCACATCTCCATCCACTGACGGGTTCCCATTTTCCTGTGCACCTTTTCACAGGTCACAGACAAGTCTAATGAAGCAGAAATAAATTGCAGGATAGTGTCAGGATTAGCTGCCCCTCTCCCTGGGCTGAAAGAACCCTTCAATTTTCAACCACATTCCCTTGCTTTGGCATTTTGAGTTGCTCTGGCTGAAGCTTTTCTTGTTACCCAAAGCACATAAAGCCCAGCACATGGTAAAAATAGTTCCTTGCAATGAACCATGCAGTACTGCACAGTAGTGTTTAAATGATGCTGTCACCCCTCATGGGCAACCTCAGGTTCAGCTCCATGGCTACACTCCTTCCAAATTTCTTCACGTTATTAAAAAAGTAATTTTGTAGGAAAGGGCCATGCATCCTGCTTAAAGGCTTGCGCACCACCAGAAGCACTGGGAAACAGGCACAAGGGTACCCTGCAGCATCTCCACGGCAGGATGGCATTGCTGGTCCTTCTTGCAGGGCAAGTGGCTGCAGCAGAGCCCCGGCACTGCAGGGGTCACCAGGAGATCCCTGCCCCAGAGCGTGTTAAGAGATAAGAGTCCAGTGGAAGAGGGCTTTCTCCTGTTCCTACCACCATATGATATCACCAGCAAATACCAGCTTTACCACAGATCCTCCTGCAGAGAACGGCCAACGGTTGGTTTCAATTTATAACAACTCACTTTTACATCAACACCTCGTAAAGATCTTGTTACAGACCACGCGCAGCAGGCAGCAAGGCGAGCTTCTGCATATCAGCTTGCTTCTGCCTCCCCTCCCATCCGTGGCGAGCAGCCGCCAGGAAAATACTGGTCTTGCCAGCCTTTGGCCTGCGTACCAAGGCTTTTCGCCTGCCATGGTTTGTGGGCAGACGGCTGTGTGCTAAGACTAGTCCTGAGGTCATTTCACTCTTTTTATGCAGGTCACAGAATAGCCGGCAAACACTAACAATTTTCAGTCATTTCTTATCTGGATTGGATGTGGGCCAGGAGCCTGGGAGTGTGCTTAGTTAAGAGAGAAGGGCAGTTCCTTGCTCAGTCAACGGCAGGCGGAGATGGCCTGGCGTTGCCCAGTTTGGGCATCAGCCAACAAGGGTTCAGTTTTCTTCCCAGAAACTACCATCAACAAAGCATTAGCCAAAAGTATACCTGGGAGTCATGGGACTAACAATATTAAAGCAGCACCAGCTATAATCACAAGTTAATGTTGCACCCTTAAGAGGCTATCAGGCAGTATAACAAAAGACTTAAAATCCTGGGGACACCATGAACCCCCAGCTCCTTTTGAGCTCTGTGCACACCCAGGCACACCCGAACAGAGGAGCTCTGCCAGGTGCTTTCAGAGCATCCCTTGGGACTTCACCACAGGTCTTCTCAAGCTTGCTCTTTGGGACTTGCGCTTTGGAGAAGTGAGTGGATGCTCCTGTAGCTGAGTCTGAGGACACAGAGAGGTTTTATAGTTACCAGTGCTCAGTCTTTTTATTACATCCAAGTAAATTGTTCCATTATTTTCCCATGATAAAGATCTATTGAGGAAGAGGCTGAACCTAGTGCAAGAAAGGGAAAAGTGGCATAGCTAAGGCACTTCCCGGTAAGAGGGGCTGCTTTGCACCTCTGCTGTCACCATCATCAAGAAGGGAAAATTGAAGGGGAACATCAGCATCCTTAGTTTAGGGAAAGTGTGGCAAAAACATCAGAGACTGGGATTTCTGCTGTATTTTAAATTGAGATTCTCCCCTATTCTTGAGAGCCTACAATCAGAGAGACATCATTGTTCAGATCAGGATGAATAAATCCTCATTTTCTGCAGAGTGCTGCCTGCCCCCCTCACTCCTGTTGTCACCTCTCGTTTGTCCCAGGGCACAACAAGGTGGCAAAACAATAGTGTAGTGACCCACACAAGTCCTAGCATGGCTGCGCTACATACAGGCAAGGCAGGAAAGAGATCCTCAGAGAAACCCCAGCCAGCTGGTAGGCTCCAGCACCAGCATCCACACACAATGAGGAGGAAAAACCCAAGACAAGACAGACATTTAATATCTGCCTAAGTTATCAGTGTTGTTTTACAATAGAGGAGAAATAAACAGTAATGTGGAGGAACATGGAAATGAAAAGGAGAAACATGCAAGAAAGTGGCCAGCAGTGGAAGGCACAGTGCATTAAATGAGAGCAAGAAGCACAGAGAAATTACTTCAAGTATTAGACTGTGACACCCCTCTGACTCTATAAATGCTTCTGTTTATGGGTAGATGTTAGTAAGATCAGAGATATAAACAGCAGAAAAGGAGAAACTTCTGGTAAGACAATTGTTTGGCTGCAGGGACCAGGGCAGTGCTTCAAGCTTTGACCTACGAGCATCCACCTTGCTGCTGGAGAAGACTCAGTTCTCTCCCACCTCTTGATCTCCTTTCATCTCCTGGCCTCAGCCCCACCACTTAAAGCCTGCAGTACAATAGTTATCCAGTCACCAGACCCAGTAAATTGTGCTTGCTTTTTAGGTTGTTTGTTTTTGTTTTTTTAAAGGTGAAGAAAAACCAACAGAGGGAGGCATGATAGCCCCGAGGGGAATTTTCTGTTAAAGTCACTGCCAAAAGAATGACCGATTTGTAAGTGAAATGTTGACACTTTTATAACACAGCAAGTATCTTTCCCTTGAGTGAAGCACTTCAAGATTTTTTTAAAAAAAGATGAATTTTGTCAGGATATTGAATACTAGGAGGAAGTGTTCCAATACTGTAACACATTTTGCCTTTCTCTGTGTTTCCCAGTTTCACACACACAATTCCTTCAAGGCTCCACAAAGGACCCACAGTCCTTTTAGCAGAACCATACACAGAAAGAGCAGGTGAAACCCACTGGGTAAATAAAAATCTAGTTTAGAAGTATTAGTGAACACCATCATCCTCTTACCAGCACAGTACCTGCAAAGCCCTCCTCAGAGGCCACTGGCTCCCACATCCCTAGCACCAGCCTGCCTTCAGCATGGGCTTGCTCATACGGAAGGGAAGCCAACTGGCGTCAGTGGAAGCGGCTGCTCCCCTCGGTGAAGCACCTGTGCGCGATTCCCTGCCGAGGGGGCTCTGCGCTGGCCAGCCGGCCCCATCACTGCTTCTCCTTGCCCAGGAGACACCTGGCACCAGAGCAAACTGGGCAACGGAGAGGGTGAAAGGTGCTTTAAGCAGCTTTAAGTTTGCAGCGCACACTGTATTTGGGTCTGATTTGAATGGAGGCAAAGATGGGGACCGGGTCTGGGTGCACTCCGGCACAGCTCTGCACCATCTTCTTGCCTGATTCCTCCAAAACCCCTCTCCAGCAGCCCGGATGACTGTCTTGCAGGCTGCATCCCTGCGTGCTGCATGGACCTGGGACGCTGCTGAGATAGTTTATACCCTTCCGTCTTTGGTCTTGCTAGAGGACAGCCAGTAAAGAGGGGTGAGAGCAGAGAGGCTTTTGAAGTGGGGAGACCACAAAGCTCATTTAGGATGCATACACCACCAAAAAAACCCCAACCACCAGACAGTAATAACTTCAAACCAGTGCTGACTGGAGTTGAAAACAACGATGTACTGGCAGAAAAACTAGTGCCTAAGCCAAGTTCAGACGTGGTGTAAGCTGAATTTGACTCTGTTTACGATGCTGAAGAGAGCTAATGGTTGCCGGCAGGCAAGTCTTGCCGTCAAAGAGAAGAACACAACTTGTTAAAGGGACCTCTGAACTCTCTTTCAGGCCCAGCAGAAATCATAACCAACCCCCTCTGTGCAGCAAAACCTGCTGGAAAAAGCAAGGCCAGTGTCCATGTCTTGCACATCCCATGGCTGGTTGGGCCTGAGCTACATGAACAGGACCCTTGGTGGGATCTGGGCTATAGGACAGGGGCTGCACTTGGCGTGCATGTGGCAGAAATCACCCAGAGCTGGACAAGGAGCAGAGGATGGGGCTTCTTGGGCTGCCGGGAACACGGGCTGGGGCAGGAGGTGCGGCAGGCTGCCTGCAGGTTGTTTTCTTGTGCTGCATTTGAGGGGACAGGATTGGGGACTGTTCCTTGCGAATGAACCAAACACTCACCCACATTGTGCTGCCGCCTTCCCATCACAACTTCTCACCACCGTCAGCCTTGACCCAATGAAGTAACATCACCACTGTGTCAGTGCACCATTGCATCACTGCATCCTTGTACAGGATACGATAACCAGGTCTTGCAGCTGCTCTCTTCAGCCACTGCGGAGGGCACTCGGTACAAGGAGCAGCTTAGGCGTTGCTGAAGGAGCTCAGCGTAGGCTACTTCATCCCGCTAGAAAGCCATGCTGCGTGGCTGAATTAGCCCTGGCTCTGGAGCGAGCTTCTGCACAGCCGGGCAGTGGGTCACGACGCATGCCTGCTTGAACACAAGCAATCTAAACAGCTGTATAGCTCTTTCCTAGCAAATTGTTATAAGCCAGAAGAGTTAAGAGAAGTGCAAAGTAAATTTCTTGTGTTAATTTATTTGTGCCCATTTAGATTTGATTTGCTCTATTTTAATAAGAGAAGCGAGTTGAGAGTTCTGTTGGAGAGCTAAAATAATTCACTTCAAGCATTGCTTGTTAGTGTGTGACAAAGCAAGTAATGAACCTCCAACTAAGTTCTGAGCTGAACATTATGGAAGCTATTAGTTTGCCAGAGCTGATTAAGTTATTTATTGAAAATAAACTAAGTGTGGGATTTGTTGCTGTTTTCCCCTGATAATTTATTGTCTGAATGGAGATTTTCTCCCATGTAGCTTTTTTTTTAGTAAAAAAGAAGATGCAGTGAATAAGAAGCATTTTATAAGTGCAGCATTTGGGTTAAAAAATTATTCCTTTTGGGAGTTGTTTGGATGGAACGACTTTTGATTCCAAAGTGTTAAACATTTTTTTGAAATCTCCAAAGTTCTGCATGGTTAAAATGTACAACAGACCGTTTGCTGAAGCGAAGACTCCACTTTGGATCAGCTTTTAAAATTTCAGTTTTCTGGAAATTTTGAAACATCTCTGAATTATAGCATCAAAGTACAGCGACGTCATCCAAGCTACGAGAAAAATCCTGGGCTCTGCCTCTTTCTTAACGAAGTGCTAGCAAGTCTGTGTTGGAAAAAGTCAGGTGGCCAGCCGAAAACTGGCAGGTTGGAAGAAAAAGCATGTATGGTGGGATTTTGGTTTTGTTTGCTCGCCTCGTGTCTTGACTTGAGGCAGTAGGACTTTGGACCTCCTTCCTTACTGAGGGGCTAGAAATGTGAAGGAGATTCAAGCCAGAAGTGAGCCCGGGCAAGTGAGGGGCAATGCCCCAGGCTGCAGCCAGAAATTGCGCCCAGCAAACCCTGTAAAAGCAGCTGGGGGCATCTGTAGAGGTGTGGATGCGTGGGGCAGCTTGTCCCCAAACTCCTCCAGCCATGGGGGTAGCCTTGATACTGCAGTTTTATGCTCCTAAATCATCTCAGAGGGCAGGGGCCCATATGGTGTAACAGCCCCAAGCACTCTCTGCCCAGGATTCAGCCCTGCCATAGGATTTGCAGTGCACAGTTTGCACTGGGGCCCAAAAAAATATGCTGAAATACAGATGTCACGGCTCAAGTGTATGGAGGGGATCTCCTCATCGGCTCCCTGAGCCCATTTTTCTCCACCCCTGCCTTCACTCTTCCCCTCCCCACCTCTACTTAAAATTAACTTTGCATCATATATCACCCCAGTTTCTTTCTCAGTGTGCAGGGGAGTAAAAGAAAGAAAGAAAATGGAAAAAAGGGAAGAAAGTGAGAGGCTGGGTGGGCGGGAGGAAGGGCTTGAAAGGGCTTGTGGGGGGACTGGGGCAGGCTGGCTCCCGCCCCCCCCCGCATTGTGACCGATTCTATCCATCTAAATAAAGGGACCGTCCTGACTTGTGTCCCAGCTGCTGCCTTTCGGGTTTTGGTGTCGTCCCCTCCCCCTGTTTGCTCCTCCTCTCCCTCCCCAGCTCCCATTTCATCCAGACTGCATCAAAGTGCCCCGTCTCCCCGGGCCTTTCCGCCCCGTCGCTGGAGGCACACTGTCCCCTTTTGTGGCTGCCACCCAGGCGACCTTTCCTACCTCCTTATCCCCATTTATCCCCGTGCCCCCGGGTAAATAAACCCCGGGGCGAGGGGAGGGTGGAAGCTGGGAGGGAGAGCGCTGGCACTAGGGCAGATGCACCCTTTTGCACCCCCACTTGCCCCGGTGGGGCAGGGGTGGCAACGGGGGCACGAGCACGGGGACGTTGTTAGGGGGTGGCACGTGCGTGGGTGGATCAACCTGCCCAGCATCCTGCAGTGAGCCAGGGGGTGCAGAGAGCTTCTGCAGATCGGGCCCCAAAGAAGAGCGTGTCCCCTTTTCCACCTTATATAAATGCCCATAGCAGCCGGCCCCGTGGGAGAGGGCAGAGCCAGGTTTGGGTTGGTGTGGCCGAGGGCACTCCAGCATGGATGCGTGGGCCTTCGAGGAGCAAATATCCAGCCACAGCCTGCACCGGGGATGTTTGCTGGGGGAGAAATAAAAATATTTGCCAGTCTGGGCACAGCAAGAGCCTACCCACAGCTTGTCCTGTTGTGCCTGAGGGCTGCTGGCTTCTTTCCTGGCTTTTCTCCCCCCCCCGCCCCATTTGTTTCCCTTCAGTTGCTGCTGATTTATCAATCTTTATTAGTCTCTGCTCGCTTTGGTGGAGCTCAGTCACCTGCTAGGGCTGTGGCCCTCCGCAGAGGCTTCACCTTTGCTGGCTGCAAGGGATGGCAGTGCAATGGGGTCCCTTCGGCAAGCACCACAAACAGTCCCACCGCTCCTCTTATTCATTCTCAGGTCACCCGAGAAACACACCCTGTCCTGCCAGCCCCTTGCGTCCCTGCAGGCAGGCGGCGAGGCGGTACTGGGCACCTCACTTTCCCACTTACCAGGCAGGGATGAGTCTGCCGATGGGAAGCTGAACCCGCCGTCGGGAGTGATGGCACAGCATTAGATGTGGTGAAGAAGGTGGTCTTGTTCACAAGTGTTTCCCATGGGGTTATTTTTGTCCTAGAACAAGGGTTTAAGCATCCATTGCTCTGGGCTCTCCTGGCATATAATTTTTAAAGCTGATGAAGGTATTTAGAAGTGATGCCCTGGGCCTGGTGTATGTCTGCTGGAGGAGCGAGAGGCACACGGGTCTGATCAGCCAGAGGCAGGGCCACACTCGCTGCTGCTGAGGCTGCATGCCTAGGGCTAAAGCTCTGTATTAAATGGAGTCAGCCTTTTTCTCCAGGGTACCTAACAGGCATCAAGATCTCCAAGAGATGGATAACACCTGTGCCCTAAAGTTTTTACAGTGGGTATTTTCTTTTAGAAAACCATGAGCAGCTCTCTGCTTTGAACCCCATATTTCCCAGGCACCCCCCAGCCCGGCATGTGTCCCTGAGCAATCACAAATGTGCAGAGGCACAATACAGTGCTCCAGTTATGGATCCCAGTAAAAGCCCTTATTCTGCATGTTTGATGCTCTTGGGCCTTGACATTCAAGTGGCTGCACCTCTGCTGAGCTCTGCTCCAGCTGTGCATGCTGGCTGCCCTGGAAAGGCAGGGCTGGGGTGGTCACATGAACACCTCCTGTCCCCCGGGGCAGTCAGGGACATCAGAGCGGGCTTGGGTGGCTCACCCAGGCTGAGCATCTGGCTCATGTTTCTTCACTGTCTTTATTTGTAAAGGGAGAGCATGCACTGCCCCAGGTTGTCCAAAACGGAGGAGAACTCTCCACCCCAAAGTCCTTGTCTCCATGTGTTTCAGATCCTATTATGGCTGCCCAAGGTGATACAGTCAGATCCTAAATTAGCCTCTTGTAATCTAAATTGAATTTAGACCCAGAAAATCCCCTGCTTTCAGATGTTTCTGGTTGCACAATAACTCTGGCTCTCCTTCTCAGAGGAGTGAAATGGCAGGATTTTGAAATTCCTTGTTGGTTCATGTTTGCATATAAATGCTGATTTTATCTTTTCTGTACACAAAGTAAACACAAAGCAAACACAAAGCTGTTTTACAATAATGTTGCCGTTGAAACACGTACCCGGGATGGCAAAACAACCCTGACTTAGAGATGTTTCCAGGCTCAAGGACCATGTCTCCCTTCACACAAAGAAGCCGCCTGCTCCGAGATGCCCAGCCCACCCTCATCCCTGTTGATGCAGTTCAACAGGCAGATTTCGTAAGGCAGGAGTAAGATCCAGAAGTAAAAGCAAGGCAGTGATGGTAAAAGATGTCGATTCATCCAGGCTGCCCCAGCCAGTGAGCAAGCCTAAGTACAGTTTCCTGATGGAGCTGAATTTTTCCGTAAGACACCCATGAGCCGTTGACCAGGCTAGAAGTGCCCAGACCCACTGCAACTGGGCAATGATGGTGCTCAGTTTAACAGGGACTTATATCTCTCATATTTTTTTAATGCTGGTCTACACAGGGAATGTAATTCAGATTAAAATAGGGGCTTGAAGTAACGTAGCTATTGGTGATTAACTCTCTGGGAGAAAACTGTTATGCTAAAACATCCTCATTGTGAAAGGACTAAATGCAGTCCTGGACAGGAGCAAAGAGAAAGGAAGAAGTGCTGCTGGGAGGAGGTAACTGACCTTGAGTAAGTTAATTCAGCAAATTCCTGAACTACAGAGCCCTACCTGGGGATCAGAGATGGCTACCCTTAAAAAATGACCACGTCCACGAGCCTGACAGCCTTAGTTATGGAAGGAATGTCATAAAATCAAAGAAAACCACATTTTCTGATGATTTCTTCTCTGTCAGTGGATGTTGCAGAAAGTCCATTTGAAAGTCAACACCTCTGGTGAAAGAGGTGCTCTTGGGTGCAACTGGAGAGGATAAAAATCCAGCCCAAATATCTCCCTTCGGTCGTCTAGGAGTGTGGTGTCTACTTTAAGTTAGTCATTTGAGTAGTCATCTACATCTACGTCTAGCCCACGAAGACAGAGGCATTTTCTGAGAGCAATTCATTCTGCTTGCTGTAGGATGACTATTTGACATGGGATCAACCGCCCCGGGTGATGCTTGTCCCTCCTAACGGCTGTAGGTGGGTCTGTGGTGAGTAGATGCATCAGTCATAGCCAGCTTTAGGTGGTCACGGGTAGATGAGTTGCCTTCTGCCCTATATACCTGAGTGCTCATGGAGTCTAAAGCACTTCCCCACATCCAAGAAGTCATCTCTGAAATGACATGTATTCAGCCCAAAGTTCACTTAAGTCCAGGTTGCTGCAGCTTTCAGTGGCCTTTGCATTGCGTCTGTAGTAACGCATCTGAGGCAGTATCAGAAATGGACCCCGCTTTATTGCTGGTGGTCACCATACCTGATCTACAACATGGATCAGACTGAAAAAGCCTGCAACCTCATCCACTGGCCATCAGGTCTTCATCTTTAAATGGCGCTAAATGCATCCATCAAAAGCTGGGTAACATGTTCTTCATGTCCTAGCAGTCATATGGGATTCAAATGCTACCGCCTTTGACATTGCAAGAGCAAAACCTGAAAATGTCACACAGCTGTCTCATGAGAAACAATTAAAAAAGTGAACTTGCAGGATATTTCTGTTAGAAACCACTCTTTCTTTCTCATTGCTTTGGACAAGAGGCTTAGCAGAAGGACTGCACACATTCTTGAGGCACTAACTCCTGTGGCCAAGGCCAGGGACATCAGAAGGTGGGATGAAGAAGAAAACTGAGAAATGTCAGATCATTTAGCAATATGAGTTGTCCTGCAGCCCATGTCAGAAGCAATTGCAGTGGGACAAGCACATCATCCCAAGCCTCCTGGTACAGCTGCCCAAGCATGGCTCATACCTCTGCAGTGGAAATCACGGCTTGCTTCCGTGATGCAGCAGGTTACATTGCAGTGTGTCAAGCCCTGCTGCAAGCCCTCACTATCATTTGCAGCTGGGTAGTTAACGCTGATGCAAATTTCGTTACTACAGGCAGAGCCTCATCCTGTCTAGAAATGTGATCATCAGCTAGGACCAGAATGAAAGAAAAAATATATTAAATTGACAGGAATGATAGAAAATTCACATGCCGCAGGTATTCCATCTCTAAATGGAGTCACTTGCGCACCCAAGCTCCTCATCTGACCTCACTTGGGTGGCTTTTACTGCCTTCATTGTTCCTATAAAAACCTCAGATAGATTTCAGCCCATAAAGAAGATGGAAACTCTATTAATTGCCTTACTGCTGCAAGACAAGCACACCCCTACCTTGCCCTGAGCCCTCCTCCTTGCCAGAATGCCAAATCCTGATCCCTCACTGAAAGCCACGGGGAATTTCAAAGGGCTGGAGAGACCTTCTCCTCTCTGCCTCCGCATCTGTCCTTTGCATTGCAGGAGGGCATGTATATACCACACAGCGAGTGATGGAACTGATACTCTTCTCTGCCTTTAAAGAAGCCCTATCATATATATTTTCTGTAGGCAAGCAGATGTGGCAGCTGTATGTCTCCCAACCCACACTGGCTGGGTGTCACTGCTCCTGCCATGGTACCCTCTCCCTGTCCCCACAGCCCCCCCAGTGCTCCTGCCTTACCTCCAGCCTCTCTGGGCAGTGATTAATGGTGCCCATCAATCAGGCACCACTGCGATGAATGCAGCAGGCAGTTTGCGATTACCCTTGGGGACCCTTGGCCCCCCGCTCCCCCCGGCCATCCATCCCCCTCTGGAGCCCCCCCGCTGAGATTATCGGGTGAAATGAGGCTGCATGCGTATGTACGGGGCCCTGGAGAACAGGTCTCCTGGTCTTTTCATATTGAAATGGTGAGGTCTCAATCGCTCCTTTGAAGTTTGTTCTGCAGGGGTAAAAAAACCCCCAACAAATCCCAGTGTTTTCCTTCAATAATGCAGGAGGGAACCGGGATTGGGACAGTCAGGGTTAGTGGCAACAGCGGTGCCAGAAGGAGTCAGCTCGCCTGCCTTGTGCAGGACATGAGATTTATTTGGAGAAGAGAAAGTGTAAAACCGTGGGGCAATTATCACAGGGGACAGAGTTTCACTTGACCTCTCCCTGTTTTCCCTCCTGTCTGGGCAGTATCAGGCAACCCTGGCTGTGCTAGTGCTGTACTGACGCAGGACAAAATAGAGTCCTTGCTTTCAAGAAATGTTGGCAATGATTTCTTAGTTTATTACACCATCACTTAACGGCTTCAGCTGGGATTGTTCATCCCTGCCACTGGAGAGGGGTGGAAAGGGAAGGTGCTCTCATTTCTGCCTATGCCAAGTGCTTATATTCGGGGTTGCTCAGCTGAATCCAGACGGACGTTCTTGCAAACATCAGCACGGCTTGCCCCAATGCAGCACGGCGCACCTTGTGTGCTGTTGGGACAGATGTAGCATGCCTATGTGAAAACAAGTGTCCTGTGATTTTTTTCCAGGTTCCTGGTTAAAATGGAGCTGCTGCCCAGCAGAGCAGCGTGCACAGGGCTCCCACGCGCTGCGGCTTGGCACGCTGCGGCAGGCTGAGGAGGAAAAGCCGATGAGACCGTTTGAACTACACCTGCACTTAACACCCGGCGTTTCGCTGCCATGCTCCGTGTTAACACAGGGTATTTTCTACTTGAAGGTGTTCAAGGCCAAAGTTTAAACCTCTGGGTGAGAGGGTGTGCTCACCTGCCTGCCTGTGTGGTGGTGGCTGGTTGCTGGGGTTTGCATTTCTCAGGCAGGCAAGGCTGTTGGTTTGGAGTGAGCATCCGATGGGTCGCACACTGGATGCAGCAGCACGGGAGTATGCGAAACAGCCAGCACCTTCAGTAGAGACCAACCCAGGGCTTGTAATGCCAGGAGGGAAGCTCTGGTGGGAGAAATCATGCTCTGCCAGGTGGGATGCACTTCTCCTTTCCCTCCTCCAACAGTCCTTGGCGCTCCCTCATTTGCTTATAATCACCAAGAGGCTTTGTTGGTAAGAAATAAAGCATCACGTGCTCCCGTTAGAGGCCTATGGGGCCCTTTTTGCTCTTGTCCCTTGCTGATAAGTATGCAAATTAACAAACGAACTGCAATTAATAGCCAAACCCCTTTCAAGAAACAGCCTCATGCTTGAGTATTTCTGAACAGGGTTTTACCAAATATTTGTCTCTTCTTTGAATGGACATTATGAACATTTTGAACTATGCTGTTCATATACATATATACATACACACACATGTATCCATGCGGTTCTGCACCCATGCAAATGTTTGTGCATCCAGTCAGCGTTTTCATGCTCAGGAGGGGGAAGGCTTGCTTTGCTCATGGATTTTGGGGGAGCCACTTGGGCTAGCATCAGTTCAGGGGACAGCCTCCAGCATTAGCCTGTTTCATCTTTTTCTCTGGCCATCCCATCCCTCCTCAACCCAGATCGTGGGTGCTTCGAGAGTGTCATGAGGCTGCCCCTTGCAGGCAAGCGCTGGGGGGGAGCAGGCCGACTTGCTGCCCGAGGAGCCTGCCGAAGAGGCTGGAAAAGCAAGGCCGAGTTTCACCACGACACCCGGGGAGGTGGGGCGAGGCGGGGAGGGTGCACGGCTATTAAGATCTCCCTTCAAATGTTATTAAATGATATTTTGCTGCTGCAGCACGACAGGTGTGGAGGCAGGTAAACAGAGCCTGGAGCAGGGCAGCCCGCCAAGTCTGTTTCCTTACATAAATCTCTCCACTTCAAGGTATGCAATTAATCCCGGCTCCAGCCTCCGTTCACCACAGACCTTCTTTGTACACATGATGTATTAATCACCAGAAAGGACTTTTGCACCTCTGCTATCACTCCTGCTTTGCAGGCTGCTGCAAAGAACTTCTAGGACCAGCAGAGACCCAAGGACGTGGTGGCAGAGGTGGGCTGGTGATGGCACCTCACACCAGATGGCCGGAGGATGAGCGTGCGCGCGTGTGTGGGTACATGCACGTGGGGGTGTGCATACCTCTCTGCCATTCTGTGGAGTGCTGTGGCCCATCTGACGCCGATTTTGCCAGCTGATCCCCTGTTCCACTTTCCCTGGAGACAATGCATGTTAATAAGTAACAGCTCCCTACCCTGGGTTTTACAGGGGTGATTACAAGAAGTTCTCATTAAAAAACCAGGAGGACAGCAGATCCCCATCAGGAAGCCTGAGCCTGCAAGAGCCTGCATGTATGTCTGCATCCCCGGTGTACCCAGAAGCCGGGCGAGCCGCAGCCCTATCTCCTGCATCTCAGTGGGGGGAGAGGGCACGGCCGGCAGTCCAGTGGAGCCTGCCTGCACCACACCGGTCCCCAGCACCCCCATCCCAGCCCTGTTTTGGCAAGCCCAAACCCTGCGTGCTGCCCAGGGTGAGCTTTGCTGGGAAATGCCTCTGGGGCCACTGCAGTGTGCAGCTTGGACAGAGAGCCCAACACGGCCAGGCAGCTCAGGTGTCAAGAGCCCTCTATTTTCCTTTATATTCCCCATTTTGCCCTCCACAATGCATGCCGTGTATGTTTTACATCCCTGTTTGAACAGGCAGCAACAAGACCCTGGGAATTACATGCTCGCCCAGATCCTGGCGCCAGCTCTGATGGCCCCTCCAGTCCATATTTCCCCAATAAGCCCTGCAGCAGAGCAGGGCATTTCTTGGAGGCACAAAGCACTAGGGCGATGGCAGGATGAGGCCAAGCAGGAGACACCTGAGCGCTGGCCTTGCTCATCTGTTTGTCCTGCCACCTTTTTGGCTGCGGATGCTGCCTGGGCTCCCGGGATGGCCATGCCTACTCCCTGCTCCCCTTTGTTACCTCCTTCCTAATTGCCTTAGGAAGGAGCTCAGGACCTTGAATTTACCTGGCTTGCTGTTGGAAGGTATGGCCCTATAAACCCTCACTGCGATGGCAACGACTGTGGCTCCGATTGGGTCAGCAGGGAGGGATTTGGGGAAAGCAGAGGGAGAGGGGAGCAGATGGCCGGCATGGTTTAGCATGTACCCGGAGTGCTCCTATCTCCAAGGCCTCATAAAGATTACAGATGCGCTTCTTCAAAGCGGCAGAGATTGGAGCGTGGGGCAGGAGAACACCCACCCTGCTCCCACCGGGGCCACGCGAGCCTGCGGGGATGCCTTTCCACCCCATCTGCTTGCAAGGGGTCAAGGGCTGAGCCTTCAGCCGCCCCGATAAGTGGGGTGGGAGGGAGTTGCGAGCAAGGCTGGAGCTCCTTGCGTGCTTCCAGCTGTCTCAGCTTGGTGTTCGGTGCAGCCAGCGCAATGTCCCCGGTCGGGAATACACTTGCATGGGGCACCTGGGTGGCAAGGCTCCTGCTCCAGAGACTTTACCCAAATGCTGCCCAGAGTCCCTCAGAAACCTGGCTGTGCCCTCAGGGTGAGGGGTGAGGACTCGACACCTAATGCTTGTGATTCCCCAGCTGTACCTGAAGTTTTTTTGGATGTCGCCAGCCGGTGCCTTGTTTATGCTGGGGAGGCTCTGCAGCCGCAGGTAAACCCTCGCTCCTGAACCTGCAATACCCCCCTGCAGCGCTGTGCTCCTTAGGGGAACCATGTACAGCGGACAAACGCGTGTCCCTTGCTCCAGGGGGCTCCCAGCTTCTCACTTCAAGCCATGCATTATTTTATGAACCTCTTTCTAAGCCTGCTCACCCAAAAGCTTTCTACTTCTTGTTTTCCTTTGGCTCTAATGCTTGTCTCTGGTAGTACTCAGCCTCTATTCCTGCCAAGGTAAAGATAGCTATGGGGCTTCTCCAGCTGATATTTCTCTTGCTGTAGCCTTTCTCTCAGATGAGAGGCAGTCTGCAAGATGCTGGTTCAAAGTCATTCGGTAGGAGCTTGAGCGAAAAAGAGACTTTCCCATTTGCACAGCAAAGACTTGCCCGCCCCAGCCACGGAGGGCAAGGCATGGTGCGAAGGCAGAGCACCAACAAAGCAGCCACTCACCCCAAGATAAAGCTGCTGAAGACCGACATTAATTAAACGAGGAGAACGTTTTTGTTTCAGCATGTTTATTAATTATTATGATGACTATTCACAGTTTATATTGCAGTAATGCCTACAGGTCTGAATTAGCAGCGTGGAGTCACTGTGCTGTCCAGTGAGCAAGCACTCAGGCAGGCAGAGTCCCTGCCCTGAAGAGCTTACCCACGAAAACACCGCAAGCTCAACGCAGCTTTTCAGACCAGATCCTGACAAACTGTTCTTTGCAGCTCGGGGTGCACCCAAACTGCCCTGTTTTAAGCAGCGGGGGACAGAGGTGTGTCCATGGATCTTGTTCTGAGGACCACGCTGGACCACTTCTGCCATGGGACCACCAGTGGGGACCCAGGGTCAGGGAGACCTGCAGAGCTCACTGAGCAGCTGGGAACAAGGTCCAGAAAGGACACTGAGTTACTACCTCACCTATTTTTACCAGAGTCATTAGTAGCAAAGGGCTCATCTCCTCAATGCAATGTTTTCTCCCCTCAGGCTATTTTTTCACTGGGTTGTGATGCAGAGGCCACAGAGAGGGAGAAGCAGGTAAAAAAAAAAAGAAAAAGGAAAAAAACGAAAGAGGCATGACCTTCTAGGCCCTGCAAGCATTGCCAAGTTTGGGAGCCATTTCTCTCCCACCAAGGGAGCCTTTTCTCTTTCCAAACAGGGCCGAGACAGGAGCAGAAAGTGGGAGTGGATGCGAGGGCATCACAGCAGTGCAGGCATGGTCCTCTGCAGTGCCCCATCACCACTGGTTCCCATGCAGGACAGGGTGACAGGGAGCACATTGCAGGTGAGAGAGTGGCGATGTGGCTCCCTTACAGGGCAGGAGGCAGCCAGGGGATGAGCGAGTGAAGCCCCACAGCCTGTGGCTTGTAGCCCTGGGCAATGGCAGTGGGTAATGACTCCTGCAGCCTCTGGGAGTTGAAATAGCAATCCCAGAGCTTGGGAGGTGGCAGAGGCCAGAGCTCCTGCTGCTCTCTAATTTCCTGGGCATCACTAATTAAACTGGGGGGTGTTTCCTCCAGCTGCCATCTATCACTGCTGCAAAGGAAAGCAAGTTCTTGCCCAGCACCCTTGAGCAATGGTGGAGAACTGCTGTTGAATTGCAAAGCTTCTGCATTTCTGACCACCTCTTCCCCTGTTTCCCAGCTTCCCAATGAGTTGCCGCGATTTAAAAAGCAGGCAATGGCCTTTGTGGTGTTTCCAGGACTGCGGAGGGACTCGGAGGGTGCTGGCCACTCTCAGCTCTGGGGCTATGCAAGCGCCTGCAAGTCCTGCTGCTGCTGGCCTCCTTGGGGGGCTGCCTGGATGCTCCCCACCTACCCCCTTCTCTCCCAGGGCAAGCCTCCTACCCCAGCACCTCTCTGTCCCGCAGGGTCCCGCCACCCTCTTTCGCTGACTCTTCAAATTAGAGCCAAAGGAAAATGTTATCAGCCTGTACCTTGAGTCCCTCCAGAGGCTGGCAAGCCTCTGGCAAATGTCTAGTGAGACCATCTTGAAAAAAAGCCTGAAAATGGGAATTTTCCTGATTTTTGCTGGTTTTTATTTCACTTAAGACTAGGAAGGAGAATACAGCTGTCCCTGTGCCCTGGCTTTTGGACAACATCCTTGCAACTGGGGCACTGCTGGGAAAGGAAGGGGCATGGATGCTGCGTTAGCTGGGATCTGTGGAGGATGGGGCCAGGGAGGAGCCCCCAGTGCCCCTGGGTACAGGGCTGCCAAGCAGCTCGTCCATCTCTGCATCCCCAGGCCCCCCAGTGGCACAGAGCTGATCCCAGCAAGGGGGGCACCAACAAATCCTGGGCAATAGCTAGGGACCTCAGGGGCAATAGCTAGGGACCTTAGGAGCAAGCAGAGTAAGAGTGTGCATGCCCTCTCTCTCCTTTGCCTCCCTTTGTCATGCTAGTGAAGAATTAGAATTTTCTTTTGAAGTCTCCCTCCTCCAGCCCCAAATAAGCCACCTCCTCACCTTGTCCCCCCTCTCCCACCACCTGAGCTTCTCAAGCTCTACTTCTTGACCCATGCCTGGCTCTGCACCATCCGCCAGGAGCTGGAAGATCCCTCCTGCTGCCTCCCTTGCGCTGCTATCAGGTTCAACCTGTTCAATTAGTGGTGCCTCAGGCGCTGCGGGTTCCAGCTTTCTCTTTCTGCTTCATTTAATTTGAACACACGCACCTCTCCCTCCCTCCTCCTCCCTGCTCGCTTTGAAGGCCCCGGGCTCTGTGCTGTGAAAGGCGCAAGGCAGGGCATCACTTACACACCTGGAATATGTTGCAACAAGCCCAGCAGCCTTTTACAAGGAAGTCTTGGGCCCAGACAATGAGTTAAAAAGTCCTTTGCAGAGCCGTCTTTCTTGAGTAAAAAAATGCACAGCTAAAACCCATCCACCAGTTTCCATTGCTCCTTGGGGGACTGGTTTTCTGTCCTGCTTTCTTCTTTTTTTGGGGGGGGTTTAACATTCCTCCGTGCACACTGGAGAGCCAGCGAGCCATGCATGTAGACAAACAACATACACGCTGAGGGAAGGATTAGCTGAATCTGCTTGCTGGCTTTTTTTCCAGTTTCAAAAGGAAGCTGCTATTGAAACACTTCAGTTGCTTGCCTGGTTGTGGAGAGCCTTGTAACAGGCAGCTCTCTTGCCCTGTCCTGGCACTGGCATGGAGATGCCTGAAGAAGATGCAGGACAGCTACTCAAAAGCATAGATCCAACTTGCCCAAGTGTCCTATTAAAGTCTCCACCTGTGGGGTGCAGCCTGGAGGAGCCCTATGCTCCTGCCAAGGGTGGAGGGAGCTCCCTGAAAAACCTCACAACATCGACAGCTTCTCCTCCCAGAAAACACCTACCCCTGAGACCCATGCAAATAAGCAAACAGATGGATGCACACACTGTATGTATGTAATGCACCTCCCCTGGCACTGCTGGGCAGAGAAGCAGACCCCGTGTTGTGGGCACGGTCCCTGTCCCTGTTGCATTGTCACACAGGACTATGGAGGAGGCTGAGTCTTGCCATTTCCCTCTGTGTGTGCACATGGGCAGCACTATCAGGGCTGGCACGGCTGCTTCTCTCCCCTGCTGTGACCAGCCGAGGAGGTGGGAACTGCGACATGGCAGCTGCCTGCCTTGTTGGTCTCTCTTCCAGGCGTTATAGCTGCTTTCCCCAATGAGGACCAACATCTTGGTCTGAAAACGAACCTATCTGCTCAGCAAGAAATATTTCTGCATTGCAAGCGGCCTGTTTCAAAACCCAGCTCTCTGCAAAAAGAGGGCGAGGATTGCAAGAGTAAGGCTACATAAATGAAGGGCAGGCACCGCTGGCTCGGATGTGAAGAGGGACACTGTGCCCGTGCACAGTGTGTTGGAGCAGTGCTGCTCTCACCAGGGGAAATCTGGTGGTGGCGGGTGGAAGCACCGTGTGCTTTGCGTGGGCAAGGCGACCTGACAAGCAGTGTGCTGCTGCTGGGGGCTTTGCTCTGCCGCAGGGGTGTTCGGAGGCACCAGGCTGAAGGGGGTGACTTTGAGTATCTGAGCCATGCGGTAATCCCCCGCAAAGGCATGGCCCATCGTGCTCCAGGACGAGTAAGAAATGAAACTTAGAGCTAAAAATAAAGGCAATAATCTGACCCATGAAATTGCACATTCAGGTGCTGCCCGGCATCGGCAGGAAGGAACTGTGGCTCTGCGGAACTACTGGTGGCTTGAGAGCCATTTCCCTGCCTGCAAGCCCGGCTAAGAGCCTTGGCCAAGTGGAGGGGCCACTTGCAGCTCGCTGGGCAGTTCTTTGCTGGCTGCCTTAGCTGGTGGCTGCCCAATGGCTTGCAGGGCATTTGCCCTCACTGCCCAGCTGGTTGGAATATTTCTGCCGTGATAAACCTGTCAGGGATGTTGAACCCAGTTCAGCAGTGTAAATGGGACAAAGTGCTACCCAAAATCAACACAGCTAGACCTATTTTGCTGGCAGAAATGCTGGCTGCTGGGCTAGGACCAACAGCAGCAGCAACAGAGACAATGACGTGACCATAACAAAGTGACAGAAAGTCATTGGGCCTGTCATTTTGAGATGAAGATTTAAACATCTCTCTTGCTAAAGACCCAGCTGGAAATATTATACCAGTCTGTGTAAATCTCTTCTCCACCGCCACGACACCCAGCTGTCCTGCTCATATGGTGGCTCTCCATTGCAAAGCATAAAAGCTTGAATGCCTCATTTTGTGCTGGGCAGTTTCTCCACGTGGTTTCTTAATGCCTCGGGAGTTTATTCTGCAATGTGCCATTTTTTCCTACCAATCAACTTAAACAGTTTTTTGTTTGCTTATTTTACAGGCAGAGAAAGATTTGGCCAAGCTATACTGCTGCAACAGTTTATCCAGAGCATCCTTCGTTGTTTACCAGAACTCAGCGACTGGGTGGAACAAGAGTTCAGCCTGGTGACTCTCCTTAGGAGCCCGAAGGAGGAGCTGAGTGGATGCAGATGCCATTCAAGGTCGCCTTCTCCCTGTGAATGGGCGTTAGTGATGCTCACTCAGGATTTTGTGACAGACTCCTTCAGACGGGGAGCTGTTGGAAGCCCCCCTCTGCACTGCAGGGAGGAGCATGGGCTGCTGCTGAGCAGAGCCATCCCCAGCACCTGGGGTGAAATTTTGGTGGGGGTGAAGTTGGTGGGGATTTTTACGACAGATTTGAGCACTGCCAACTTCTTTCCTTTTTTAAAAAAAAAAAAAGACTGCATTGTTGCCTTTTGTCTCAATCTTCTGCAACCTTCAAATGCTGCCTCAAACCTGTTTTGGCCGCTTTCTGTTTTGAAACGGTGAGGAGATGGCCATAAAGCTCTCTCTAATCTGTCTGTCTCACCTGGGTGACTCACTCTGAAATGCCACGGGCCTACAGCGGCGGCTCTGTGGTCCCCGAGGGTGACTCAGAGCAAGGACCAGGCAGGGGTGGACGGAAGCAAGGCATGCTTCCCAAGCCTCACCCCATCCACCCAGCACCTGGTGGGAGCAATGGGTAGAAATGTGCACCCAAGCCAGTGGATATGAAAGGCAATAAAAGCTTTTAATGCAGGAACTTGGGTGATTTTCTTTTGGTAAATCCCTGGTTTTGCTATACATACCTCTCAGGAAGGTATCTAATTTTTCATGCGTTTTACTGTTAAAAAGGCATGCTTTTAAGAGGGTTTGAAGAAAAGAGGCCATGCTTATTCCATTGACCCCGTGTTATCTCTTTATAAACATTGCTGAAAGATTTCTATGGCCGAGATGGGTAACAAAGGCAAGTGAAAGGCTCTGCAGAGCCACAGCTGGGATTTTTCATGCTCCAGGGGGAGACGAGCATCCTGCATCCCCCCAAAGGCTTTGGTTGGAGCTGCCCCGCTTATTCTCCCCTCCTTTCCCTCTCTTTCACCCGGGACAACCCCCTCTGGTGCTTCCCGAGCTGCGGGAGGAGGGGGAGAGGGGGAGGGTGGTGGTGGGGGGGGGGGGGCTGGAGGAAGAAGAGAGGAGGAAGGGCAGGAGGGAGGAGGAGGGGGCAGGCAGCCTGAGCGCACAGCCAGCGACAGGAGAAGGGTGGAAGGGGTCCGGCGGGCGAGGCGGGGTCCGCAGCGAAGCGGAGGTTGCGGGGAGCAGACCCTTTCACACGAAAGCGGCTTTTCAGATGGAAATGGCGGGGTCAGCAGCAGCACTTGGACAATGGCCCCCTTTGCTCCGCTCCCCGCCGGCCACAAAGAAACGGGGCACGGTGCCGGAGGAGCCCCTCGCCGCTCTCCCCCGGCCCGGGGCAGAGCGAGGGGGGGAGCCCCGCCGGGGCTCCCCGCGCTTCGCAGGCTGCAGCCGGGCTTGTCGCCCAGGGCCCGCGGGGCACGAAAACTGGCTGGAAGAATGCTAACAAGATGGGGGGAGGGAAACGGGAGGGGGAAAAAAGAGGGAGAGAGAGAGAAAAGCCAAAAGATTTCAACACAAATAATCTTCAAGGAGTGTTCTGTAAACAAAACGGAGGGCATCGCGCCAGGAGCACCTGCCTCTCTGCATTGACATTAATTGTTTGGGGAAGGAGAAGAAAAAAAAATTCCTCTTGCCGCGTCTGCGGCCGTGTGCCTGTGCCCCAAGCAGCCGGCGCGGGGCTGCGTCGTGGTGGGTGCCGCACGCCCGTGGAGGCAGGAGGGGATGCTGTGCCGGGTGCGGGGCGTGCGAGTCCATGGGTGCTGCGGCAAAGCCATCCCTTCCACCCAAACCCATCGGGTGCCAGCCCCGCATCCACTCTGCCTTCCCCCTACCGCTTCATTCCTGGGTGATGCATGAGGATCTGCATGCTTTCAAAAGCTCTTGGTGGTTTAAACCTCTTAGCATCTTGTAACACTTGTTTCCCGCTATTGTTTTCTGTTCGTGTACCGTGTGTAATCCCTTGCCGGGCGCTGCCAGGCTCCTGACCTCGCGGCTCTCCTGCATTGCCGAGTTCCTCGGGCACAAGTTTTGTCCTGTTCTGGGAGTGGGTATAAAGGAGCTGGAAGGCTCCTGCACCCACACAAGCAGTGGAGAAGGATTAGACCGTGCATGAACAAGTCCCTAATCATCCGGTTTGGCAATCTCCCAGTGAGCCACCTCACCCCTCCCGGCAGGGAGTTACTCTCTGGGTCTCAAGTGCGTGGCACCCCCGGCAAGCAGCACCAGCACTTGCAGGGGCTCAGGGACGGATGATGCTGTGGCAGCTCTGGTGCCATTTCCCTCCCCCCTTTCCAGCCCCAAACCTGTGCCAACCTAGGCTGAAGAGCTCTCTGCCTCTCATGAGCATGGCACCGGGGACTTAAAGCATTGACACACCAGTGCACGCATTTTAGGTTGAGACCCTAAGGGCACCAGTTATGCACAACATCTCCAAGCTGGGAGCTGCTTCTTCCGTTTTAGCCATGAAGGACAACAAGGCACACAGGGTTGTGTGACAGCAGCAAGGATGTGGGCGGCTGGACATGATGCAAATGCAGATGGGGCACAGGGCTGAATCCGGTGCTTGGGGTGTAACTGAGGCTGCCAGAGCTGCCTTCAGGGCACCTCTTGTCTCCCTGCTTACACAAATAATGTTTGCCTGAGGCACACAGCAGGCCCAAGCAAAGCAATCCAGAAATCATCCACTGGTGCTGATGGATTTGTTAGCTGGTGTAAACGGTATACAGGTTTCATCTGAACACTGTGGGGCTGATTACACTTGCTAAAGAGCTTTTCTGGCTATTACATTCAAAGATCTTCCTACAGATGCAGCTAATACCAGCGAAGGGCTGGCAGCTAATGTTTGTTTGCTGCTCTACCTTGGAGCTGGGCTGCATGACCGAATTTTGCAGGCATTGCTCAATTGCCATGAAACAGCATGTCAAAAACGCTGCATTTGCTCATCTTATGCATGCAGAAGAGTCTGGGTAGCCTCTGTCACTGGAGGTGGCTAACTGTCCAAAAAGTCTGGTTTGGCAACACAAGCCGAAAAAAGACCAGCCAAGGCCCTGTGGTGTAGAACAGTTCTTGTAGTGCTTCCTTCGGGGAGGGAAATCTGCAGCAAAATTGTATTTGTAGTGGCATCACCCACCTTAGAGTAGGGTTACGTGGGTGCAGCAGAGCGCAGGGAACAGTGCAGTGCTCTGTCGATGTGACATTAGTCCAAGGTTTTGGCATTGATCGGGTCTCCAAAGCTGGAGGAGGGCTACTGGAGAAAGTCAAATCTCTTCTGTCCCTTGCTTCAAAACTAGGTTTTGTTATTTTATGCCCAAGCTTTCAGTTTTCTATCTCCAACTTTCTCCTCTTGATAGTCACCCATCCTTACTTAGGACACTCACTTTCTTGGGCCTGCTCCTCAGTCTGCCTTAACTTTTTTCTCTCCTGCCTAATGTCCTCATCTGTACATCCTGAAAGTGCTTCTCCCTGCCCCATCACTCCTCTCTCAGGGATGGCCGTCCTACTCCACGCCCTGGCGCTAGAATGAATTGCATGTGCACCAAACAGTCAGAAACCACGCTCGGGGCCCCCAGCTGACAGCAGGGACCCATGCAGAGCTGCGAGCCCCTGCAAAGGATGGGGAAACCTGCAGAAGGCCTCCTGCAGCCCATGCCTCGTTCCCCCCATGCTACCCGCTCCCAGTTCAACCATTAACAGGCTGGCTGGCCCCGCCGAGACAATGGTCTGTTTGTTTAGCACAAGGGAGCTCGTATCGGGGGCCTGGCAGATTTATCAAAGTGGAGTGATTAGCTCTATTAGAGAAGGGATTTGTGTAAACAAAAAGACAGGTGCAAAGAGACGATTCCAGCTGGCAAAGGCTTCACAGAGCTTGAAGCATTTCAGTGGCAATAAAACTTCTTCCAGGAAACAAGAGTCAGACCAGAGAGAGCGTGTGTGTTTTTAACTTATTCGGCTGGCCCTCCCGCCCACTCATCCTCCCTGGCCCAGGTGAGGGGGACGTGGCCTTTGGTGTCCCCACGTCCCTCACCGCTCCCTGCAGTTTGCAGGTGTCTCCAGGCTTCGTAGGTCCCCTCCATCCCAGGCGGGAGGAGGACGGGTTGCAATGCTGGTGTGTGGTAGCGTAAGCTCTCTCTTGGGGACGTGCCACTTGTCACCCCTAAGCCAGATGATGGGCTCCACTTTGTAGTGGGAATGCTAAACCCTGTCCTGCTGTCCCAGCGGTCTTCCTTCCTTCATCTAGGGAGGTCCTCTCCATCCTCACCCAAGCAATGTCCTCCTGGAATGATGCTGGACCACTATGGTCCCATCAGCAGCAGCAAAGATGTTTGGCATTTGCTTCACCTGTGCAATGTGGCTTGTTACAAACCTGGTGCCAACCTCTGCAAGAAGGGATGAAGGCTGAACCCCAAAAATGCACAGACCTTGACCTATCTTGAGAGCTTTCTTTGGAAACAGAAGTGGAAAGCCCTATTGACAGCATAAATACCATAAGCTACTCGTTCAAAATACCTACTTCCACAGCATTTACTAATTTACCATAATAACTGCTCTGAAATTATTATTCAGTTTAGACTACACCGAGACCAGAATAAGCAAGCTTTT
This sequence comes from Balaeniceps rex, assembly GCA_013401315.1. Lineage (NCBI taxonomy): Eukaryota > Metazoa > Chordata > Aves > Pelecaniformes > Balaenicipitidae > Balaeniceps > Balaeniceps rex. Next base: position 334,678 of record VYZW01024834.1, on the reverse strand, counting down.
TATCCCCATTGCCAAAGTGGATAAAGCTTACTCATAAGAAACACTTCAAAGCAGAGCATGCAGCTCTTCCAGGCCAGCTCTTTGGAGCATTGCTGAGCAGGGGCTGAAGTTTTGATTGTGAAAGGTTGTGTGAGTGAAGCAAATCAAAGAAACAGGAGGAACCTCACCACAGGCTGAGTTTCTGCTTCTCTGATTTGAGATCTTGGCAAACCTGACCCAGGAATGATTCAGAGAAGAGAAATTTGTCTCCCCCAGCTGCAGTTCACTGTCATGGCAGAGGACCGCTAACACGAGTCTCTCATTTTTTTCTCCTGCAATAATCTTTTCTGCAATAACAGATATGTTTTCTGCTTCCCATGCTACCTGTGTCCTTAAAGGATCTCTTAAAAGGAGCTATACTGATGCTATAACATTTTACTGAGCATAACATGGATGAAAATGTTTCTTCAGACGTGTTATACTGTCTAAGTATGTATTAGCAATGCTGACCGAGGGCTGGGTTTGCTAGCTGATTCAGGCTCATACGGCAGCTGAGCACCTACTGAGCTTTCAGAAGCCTACTAGATTATAATCTACATTTTTAGGTACTGACTTGTCTGTGTCTTTAGGCACCCAAGTCAACACTTCAGCCCTTAAACATCTTTTGAATGCTCTAAAGGCTTCTAAAGCTTTGTTGTGTGTGTGTGCATATATGTACACATATTAAGTTTCCTATATGACTCAGTTTTAGAATTTTAAGAAGTCCTTTAAAACAATCTCCCTCCAATTAACCCCAAACCCAGGCAATTTCCCATTGCACGTGTGTCCTGCTGGGCTAAGGGAGAGGCAGGTGCATCCCTGTGCAGGCAGGCTGGAGGCAGCAGCACTGCCCACCTGGGCGCAGCTCCAGTCCCGCTCCCTCATTGCACAGAGTTGTGGTGCTTAAGGAAAGACCCCAGCAGCTTGGTTAGGCCGGTGCAATTTGGCAGGTGAAACCTCGTCTGCAAAGGGGTGAGGCAGCTGTATTATAAATGTGCTCAAGCCCTCCTAATGGGATAGTTTCAGAAAGATCCCTGTACTTGCTCTGGTGCCCAGTGAAAAATCCAGCCTTATGGGTGCCTCCTGAGACCTCTTTTGCACACAGGTCACTGGTGCACCAAAAGTCTGCAAGCAAGGTGCCACAGTATGCCACCAATATACTGCATGACCTTTGGGACTTCATTCCACCTTCCCCTGCCTTGGCTTTTTTTTATACCAACAGGGATGATAGGGTTGATCTCTGTTTGCAAAGTAGCTGGAGATCCTTGGGAGAGCGTGCTCTATAAAGAGACTTCACGAGCTATTGCTCTGCTCGCAGCTGGCCACACTCATAGCTGCATTCTTCGGCTGGTTGAAGGTTGTGTTTATCACCAGAGACAGCTATAAAATAAAGCCCTGGGGCTACATTTTCAAAAACAGGTGCCTCAAACATGGTCACAAAATATGCACATCCCAAGAGAGAGCTGTGCAGCAAGCACTGGGCCCTGTGCACACACTACCTGCATTGCTTGAGCAGTACATGTTTTGACTGCCCAAAGTCTGGTGCCACTTAAAGGTACCCATTCAGAGTCCAGCTTATCTCTGAAATGTACAGTTTTGCTGAATGTTACTCTAATGAGAGATTCAATGGCTCTCTCACTGCTTCTGTGTTTCTGTTGCACTCGCTGTATGGATGACTTGCATGTTTGGGTCCCTGGATGAGAATGATCATTTGTCCTGCTGCATTTTCCGCCCCTAATGGTGACCAGCTAACATCTTGCTCCATGCTATTTCTCTGTTTATGGGATATGTGGGGCTAATAGTGGCACCGATGCTGAAAACAGCTCTCTAAGCCTAAACAGGTCCCAGCATGTGATTTCCCTCTACCAGGTCTGCAGTGGTGCCCTTTGCACCTTCCTTCATGCTAATACTGTTTCACCACCCCCGAGTGTGCCTGCCCTCTCTCCTTCTCCCTTCCCACCTTGCTGGTTTGTGACCATTTGTAGTTGTTCATCACAGCTGAGAGCCAAATGGAGAGTAAAGATGTGTGTGTGGGAAATCAGAGGTTCAGGCAGTGAGAGCAGAGCTGGTGTCAAACCAAAGCATGACCTAAGAAGAGCCATGGTGCTCATGCTTTCCACCCAGCAAACAAGCCTCTCCCCTGCTTATAGCTAAAATCTTCTTGTAGAAGTGTTTCTGTTTTAATGGTATTGCATAATTTGCATCGACAATGAGGAGGGTCAGTTCCACTTTGTTGTGGCCCTGTATAGCTGTTCAAAACAGAAAGCTCAGAGGCTCTGCTCTTGCATCAGTCTTCAAGGAACAGAGCATATTTCACCCCGTTAATGTGAAAGCATCAGTTATCTTCTGCATTCAAATGGCAAAATAGATTCATCAGCGCGACAGAACTATCTGAGGGATCTTCCTTTATGCCGCTTCCCCAAGGGTCAAATAATGGAGATAGGCGAGAACAGAAAGAAAACCGGGCTCATGAAAATTCATGCAATTATTTCTTGGCAAGTCATCGCTACCATTTTGCTTTTGGGTCAGGAGGATGTAGAAATGCTGTTGGCTGGGCAGAGACCCTGCAAACCTGGGCTGCCAGCTGCCTTGCACACCTCACCAAGGAGCCTGAGCATGACACATTGCGGTGAAGAAATGGCATGAATGGCAAACCTGTGATTTCCCCTGGTCTGCACTCTTTCTGGGCTATGCTTTGCCAAGGGTGTCTTTCATTGCACCATCAGTCAAAACCTTAGTTTGCACAAAGGCAGGAAGTGAAAAGGAGGAGAAGGCAAATGAGATGTTCTCTCTATGGCTTCTCAACAGAAAGGCTCGAGTCTGCTCTGCCATGTAATCAAATCCATGCAAATGCTGGGCGTCAGCTGTGTCTAATGGTGGCTGTTTCACAGAAGGACAAGGCGCTGTTTGCTGCAACGTGCAACGGCACCTGTACGTTATAACCTATGGATGACCTGCTGGCAACCAAGAATTGCAATGCATGTGCAAAAGGTGTGTTTTGCATTGCCTGGATGTCACAGGTCACAGCGCTTTGATGAAAGGACAGTGGGAATCCTGGGTGCAGTCCTGGAGGTGAGTAATGGCTGACATTGCTCTGGATGGACCTGGGCTAGCTGAGAAGATGCCAGTGGCCCCGTGCAGCCTGTGCTTGATACCCAGTAATGTAAGGTTGGTCACGTCTCATTCTGAGCGCAACTCATGCTGCTACCTCCATCTCCCTGTTCCCCCAAGGGATACATTTTTGGCAGCCTGTGGGTGCAAGCAAGCTGGTACCCTACACTCACACAGGACGAGAGGTGGGATTTGGGACCACACCGATCTCTCACCAGTCAGAGGGCTCCCAGCCCGGGATGCCCCTCAGTGTAGGGCAGCCCTGCTGCAATGCGTTACTCATTTCACCCTCCCCGTGCCAAGCACCAGCAAAGCCATGATTTACACTGTTTCTAGGAATGGAGCAGTGCAAATCTGCAGATGCCTTATTTCTGAGAGCCCTATTTGTATTTTAGCCCTCCTTAGGCAAGGGCAAACTACAAAGCAGAGACTGAGCCCGATGCAGCCTCTCTCCTTGAAAGCCATCCCGGTGCTTCCCAGCAGCACGGAAAGGCAGCGAGGCTCCCAGAGCCCTGCACACCTCTCATCAGGAATATATACTTGTGTGGAGAGGTACAAGTGCTTCCTATTTGGTAAGTGCTCTTAAGAGCTGATTAGAGCTTGCAGACACCCACAGAAATCCCTGGGAGGATGGAGAGGGAGCTGCCACCCGACCCCCTGCTACTTGGGATTAATTCGTGCTTTGTGGCATGTTTCCCTGACGGAGCGGCAGTGGCCCCGTGGATTCATCCTGCGCTCGATAACCTGCTGGCTGGCCCCAGCCCCACTCCTCCTGCAGGCAGGGCTGCTGCCCAGCAGAAGGACCTGCCCCTGGTTGCTCCATGGCCCCCAGTCCTGGGTTTCCATCAGAAAGGATCAGCTGTGATGTATGGGCTGCAGGCGGGTAACACAGCAAATTAATACCTTTCTCTTCACTGCCTCAGAGGGCTGAGTGTTTCCGAGCATCCTAATGGTGCCATCAGGATTTGCTGTAAGAAAACAACCCTAACAATACCAACAGCAACAAAAACCAGCGCGCGCCTAACAGAGAACTGACAACGCGGCTCATGTGCCACTGCAGGCGGTGAGAGCCCTTCAAGGACACCCCTAGAATTCAGCCACTGCTGGAAACATTTGTAGTCCTCCTTCTGGGAGGACAGCCTGGGTCCCAAAGGCCACCAGCACTGCAGCTTTGTGATAGAGAGGTGCTGGGCTGCTCTGCAACCCTCCTGCCAGGCACTTGGCACCTTTAGGGGCCATGTGAAGGCCTGCTCAAGCCATGATGATTAGGAAGAAAGACTTTAAAAAGAAGATTTGAGTATGTGGGAAGACACAGAAGTTATGAAGGCAAGAAAGGGTTCCCTCACTCTCTTTGATGTGCTGGCTTATGAGTCTGGGTTGGCTGTTCAGATGGTTTGTAGGGGGTGAGCACCCATGATTGCAAGGGCCTCTGCTGGTCTTGATAAAACCCTAGCTTTAGATCATGAATCTCTAGCCTTGCCTTGCCTTGCCTTGCCTTGCCTTGCCTTGCCTTTCCTTTCCTTTCCTTTCCTTTCCTTTCCTTTCCTCTTACTTATTAGGGACATTCAAGCAGCTTTGCTTTACTCCTACATATCAGCAGCCAACCTACAGAGAAAGGTATGTGACAGAAGAGCGTTGCAACCTGGAGAACCAAGCTGCGATGGAGGGGTAATGCTCCTCCTGCCAGAGCACAGCATCGAGCCTGCCAGTGCAGCAGAGCACAGCTTCTGTTTACAGAGGGCATGTTCCTGAGTTCTCTTCTATGCCATGAAATCACAATTATACTCCTCGCTTGGTGCAAGATGTTGGACTGGAGAGCTAAAGCTAACACATGAAGGCAGCGGCTCCGGGGTTGAAGGCCACTGGGGAAGAGGATGGCAGGGTCCTGCTGTGCAACAGTGGTGGAGACATTGGCAATACAGCTCTGCTCTTGTGGGTGTAAAGACGTCTGGGTCAAGTGGTGGCCCTTACCGAGGCAGTGGCCAGCCTCTCCTTGCTGCAGCATGAGTACCTGACCAGATCCCTCATCCTCAGCAACCCAGAAACCCCTGTGGGCCCTTCCACCTCTGTCCCTCCATGAGTGGCTGCGAGCCCTTCTCATATATACCTGCCATTGGCTTACTGGACTTTGTTGGTTGGGGGCTTTTTTGGGGGGGAGGGAGTTGGTTTTGGTTTGTTTTTTTTTCCAGACACCTCCCGTATGGTTTGCAGCATCTGCAGTGAACCCTGGCCCATCCCAGGGCAAGGGGGTCCCATCTGATGAGGGCTTTGCTGGGGACCAGCTCCACACTGCCGGTGGAACATTCCTCATCCACCCTTTCCATAGAGGTGTGCATGCCTTTTATTACCTGCTGGGGAAGCGGAGGAACAGGATTGCTCAATTAACATATATGTACCTTGGCAGGGCACCAGCCCGAATCGCTGGCTCCACCCTGCCTTCCCTTCCCCTTAGCCATATCGCTTCCCCCCTCCTTCTTTGACATACCATTCCTCCTCGCTATCTAGGCTAATCTTCATCAGTCATTGCCCTGATGCTCTCCTGCTCTGACACGCTCCGAGTTTCAGTACAATTCCTGCGGCAGGTCGTGTCACGTCCTCTCACGCCGGCTGCTTTACATGGATCCCCGCGGAGGCACCGCACAGCCTTGAGCAAGACTTCTTCTGCTCGCAGTAATTTAGGGCGTCTTTATTGCTGGCTGTTCAGCTCCCTGGGAGGAGGAGCCGGGGCTTTCGGTTTGCTTTGGAGAGCTGGCTAAAACACGGTGCAGGGCAGAAGCCAGCTAGCATGTTCCAGCTTGAGCTCCCGCCTGTGTGATTTAGACACTGAGGGATGCAGATTTGTTATTTCTGGAATGTCAGAGAGTTTCACTTGGGGTGGTTTTTTGTTTGTTTTCCAGAAGGGCCCAACTGATACCCTGTTCATGGCCAGCACACCGTGCTCTTTTGAGCAAAAGGGGTCTGCTTCCGCAGTGCCCTCTGCCACATCTCTGCTGCTGCAGAGGGTGCACCACTTCCCTCGCCAGCTCTGTGTGGAGGCAGTGATCAGGGCCCTAGTAAGGGAAGGAGTCGGTCTGTGCCATTCGTTCCTCCCTGCACTTCCTATCCTGTCCTGCCACCTCAATCCGGTTCTCCATCCCTCCAGGCCACACCAACCCCTTTTCCCATCCTTCACTTGCGCTCTCTACTTCTGTACATCTTTCCCTGTTTGCTTCATATCTTTGTGGGTTGTGCTTTGTCATGTTAGACGACACCTTGCCTTGTCACCTTGCAGCTCACTTGTGCAACCGTTAGCATGGCATATAAAGAGGTGCCGCTTTTTTTTTGGTAAGAGGTCTGTGAAGATCTCCCCCCTCTTGTCCACTTGAGCCACATCTTGCTGGCAGAGATGAGTGTTGCAGAGCACCGAAGAGTGCATTGCACTGAGAGATCAGCGATGAGGAAAATCTTGGTAGTTTTGATTGTGCAGGTGAAGGAGAAGAAGTACCTAAGCCAGTATGAGGAGAAGCCTCACAGGTCTGGAGGACACAGAGGTGAAATATCTCCCAGTATGGGCCACGGGAGCAAACCAGGAGGCTCACTAAAACCGAGCCAGTGTGCCCGCTCTGTGATTGCCCTGGCTGCTTGGTTAACATGCAAAAGAGATCATGCTGCCTTCATGTTTACATCTGGTATCGCTTCCCTGGGCAAGTCGCAGGGCTGGGCAATGCCCGGTGTCATGGGCTGTAATCTGTGGTCTTTGTGCTTTGTTATATAGCGGTTACGCGAGCTGATATTGCAGGGCGCTTTGAATACTAACAACATGTTTGCATGTTATCTTTTGCCCTAAGTAATTGCAATGGACCTGACAGACAAGACATGGCAAGAGAAGGCTGCCCCAGAAAGAGGACACGCTGCATGGAGAGGGGTGCAGCCATGGAGTTGAGGACCTGTCCTTATCCTTTGGTAAGTTCCCAAAGGAAGATTGGAGCCAAGCTGAGAAATATAATCAAACCAAGTTATACCAAATTATAGCAGTCCCACTTTAAATTTCCAGGTGTTTCTTGGTGGTGTTACCACTGCTGGGTAGTGAATAAACTCCTGTAGACACCAGAAATCCTCTTTCATGAAGGACTTGGAGTTTCCCAAATCTGTGCTCTCTCTGACCTCGAGCTATTCTCCCTGTGATCCTTTTAGGTCAGCTGAAACCTTTCACATTTATGCTCTTTAGGGTTATATCTCACCAACAACATGTAAAACTCCAACCCCAAACTGCAGAAGGTAGAGCAGATCCCAAGCCCTGGGCCCCTGGCTGTCTCACGTGCTCCATCAGGGGAGGGAAGGAGCAGAGCAAGGAGGGAGAGGAAACTCTATCCCTGATGAGCAGTCATTCTGTGTCCCCCCTCCGCCCCTTATTTCCACCCCGGCAACCAGAAATTACTATTATTTTAATTAACAATAACTAAGGAAGAAGGAAGTTCTGAATCCAGGCATATAAAAATGCTTGGCCAAAAAGCAGAAAATGGAGAGAAATTAGTTCGAGGAACTAACTTCCTTTCACGGTGACAGTTTTATCCCCTCCTGAAAAGAAAAATGCAAGAGGGAAACATGCCTAGTGCAACCACTAAACCACTAAAAAGGCCAACAAAAATTGATTGCTTAAGAGCTGGTCTTCAAATAAAGGTGGAACAGAGCTGTGCTTGTTGCAGGCCCGTTCCCCTATCTTTGGTCACGATGACTAAGATGTTTATCACGCACTAACCCCAGAGCAAGCTATGGCTCTGCAAGAGCAACGTTGACACTAAATCTGGCGGTACTCTGAGGCGGTCTCTTTAGACCTGCAGTCCCAAAGCCAGCTTGATGTAGGTGCTTAGCCTAGGGTGGCTGGACCAGCCCTGAAGACCTTTTGGGATCTGCATCCAGCCTGGGCTGCAATCCAGATGACAAGGGACCTGTTGAATCCTGCTCCCCTTGTGCCTGCTCGAGTTTTGGCCAAGCCTGGGCAGGGAGCAGCCTGCCTCTGCCCCCGGCCCCTCTGCTCCCCCTCCCTGTGCCACCGGCCACTGCCTGGCCCCTGAGACGATGGGCAGGAGGAGGAGGGCATTAGGCAAATATGCCCAACTTCTTAAGATTCCTGCTTAATGAGCACATTTGCTCCCTACTGAAGTTTTGCCCCCATATCAGTAATCTTATCAGGCTAAGCCTGCCTCTGCCACCTGCAAGCAGAGATATCAGAGGGGGGGGCCATAAACCAGTTTGTTTTAAGTTCCTGGGCGCTAAAGTCAAGAACGAGTTTCAAAGTGAACTTATTGTTTTATTTTTGTCATAAAAAAAAAAAAAAGGGATAAAACACGACCGGCTTGCTTTATGATTCATTGATTGCAGATGTTTCCTGTTGGGTGCCCGGGGTGCTCGGCTTTCTGTTTGCCACTACCGAAAGGCGAAGGCACTTGGCACCGTTTTGGGCACGTGTCGTGCAACTGTTGAGCCACCGAGCCTTGCACGCCGCCTCCCCAGGAGGTGCCAAGTCCTACGGCTTCACCTCTCTACGTGCCTGCGTGCGCGCAAAAGGACTTTTGTATCTGTACTCGGGCTAAAACCATGTTTCCGAAAGGAGTCATAGGGACTAGCAGAAGAAAACAAGGTGTGGTAACATGTAACTGCCCACTGCCACTTCAAGTGGATTTTTAAATATTTTCTGGCCAACTGCTCAGACATCTTACTCATACCAGGTCTGGGCCGGATCCTGACCAGCAAACGGGCAGAGGATTACACTTGACCTCACCTGTGGGCTCACCAAGTGCTGCAGCCTGGGAGCCCCGGCACCATCCAGGGGTTCAGTGGTGACCCACTCCTGACTGCATTTGTCTTTTAGCCTGGCACAGGCTTTATCACATCCAGGCACAAACCAATGCACTGGCACTATCTTCATCATTGAAGAACAGAACAAAATATAAATCCCTTATTTCTACAAATATATTACAAGTATGTAGGGCCTCGAGTATTTGAAATTAATCTTGACCAATTCTGTCCTACCTTAAACAGACGAAAATTCTGGATTTTTAAGAAAGCTTTGAAGCCGCATGATTTTTTCAAGTGGTAAGTTGCATCAAACGTCTCAGATATCTGGAGTGATAGAAATCCCAGAGAAGACACATGCTGGACACAGTGCTGGTGACACGAAAAATGTGATTTATCTCTCTTTTGACTGTTTATCTTGCTGATACCAACAGCACCACATCCAGGTGCTGCCTACCTCCCTCATTAAGCATGCCCTGCCTGTGTCGAGGGAGTGTAGATATATGGTATATGGAAACAGTGTGTATTTCCAGGCACATGTTGGGCTGAGCAGCAAAGCTCAGCATCCCCCAGCACAGCAACACAGCACACGTATACGCCTGGCACATCACCATCGAGGGCATCGCAGCCCGCAAGAGCAAAAAGCTCACGTGCTTCGAGCTCTTTAGCGGAGTCTGCCTGAGGATGAGCAGTGGCAGGGGCACGCAAAGCCGGACGATGAAGCAAGGAGGGGATTTTCAGCATCCAGCCCTAATCGCCGGCCCGTGCCTCTGCCTGGGCAGGCACGCCGGTGCCGCGCAGCTGGGCTGCAGGTACGCTGGAGCGCTGGCAACCCCATGGCTCCGCGTGTGCGCGCAGAAGTTGCTGATGCGGGTCAGGATGAGAGATGCCAGCTTGATTTTGGAGATAGGGAGGGAGCGTTTTCATCTCAGGGATTGCTGTGAGCTGCCTTCACACACGTGCTCAGGTCTGGGAGCAAACCCTTCAGATGAACACGCTGCTGAATGCAAGTGAGTTGCCCTCTCAGAGCCAAGACCTGCATCCAAATGCCAGCTTGCTGCTATATTTGAAGGGAGGAAAAAAAAAAAACAAACCTGAGACAGAAAAATGCAAGGCTCTAAGGGCTGTTTTTCCCCTCTTTCTCCAGTGCTGAGCCATGAGGACACGGGGTAGCCGGAGGCATAGCTTGCTCAGGATCTGTCAGCTCCCCAGCCCTACCCTGTGCTTTAAACAGGACAAACAGGTTATGACATTAAAGTTTCAAAACCTGAGGGGGTTCCTTGCACGGGAGAGGTTAGCGCAGGGGCACTCCAGGCCCCTGGAGAAGGGGAGGGGATGCTTTCAGGTTTGAAATGCAGATGCAACTTTTCCAAAATCGGAGCTGGCTCAGAAGAAAACCAAACCCGTGCTCCCCACCCACCTCTCTCCTGTGGCGGCCCTGCGAAGTGCTGTACCTTGGCAGGCAGAGGCTCGAAAAACATCGCCCCAGGTGAGGCTGTATCTCACCCTGATCTGAGCAGCCCTGGCTGGGGCAGCCACCTCCAGCCAGGGGCCAGACTTCATGCACCCAGTTGCGAAATGCTTGAGCATCCAGCTGCCAACCAGCTGCGGGGGGAAACTGCGCTCCCCTCCCTGAGTACCATCTGAAATAGCCCAAACATACCCAAAGATAGGTAGCCTTAAACCCAGAGCCTGCAGAGATGCTGCCGGTCACGTCTCTGTGCCATTCCCACCACCACAGTGGAAGTGATGCTGGAAGCTAATGGGCACAAGAGGGTCTTGGTTTTATTACTCCAACCCTATGTTGGTGTGGAGGGCTGTGGGCAACATGCAGAGCTGTGAGATGAGGGGTTTTGATGGGATCGAGGGGAAAGCATGTGCCCTGGGAAGCAGGGAGGAAAGCTCTTGCCCCAGGCATAAGATCTCTTCCCCCTCCATGCCCCGAGGACCTTGCACAACCAGCAGTTTATGGAGGGTGAGAGGAAGTAAAACTGCTTTTTGGCTGCCCCATGGCCTGGGGAGCCCCTCAGCTTGTGCCTTTGCCTCCTCGCTAAGGTCTGGAGGACAGGGAGGGCACCCCCAAATTCAGGCTGCCCCCATGGGCCCAGGGCAGCACCCACCACCACAGTATAGAGCTGCCCCAGCGGGGCCAGCAAGCAGGAGCTGGGTGCCAGAGCACCTCTCCGCAGGGTGCATCACAACCCCAGAGCAATCTGCAAAAGAAGCACATTCTCGCTAAAAAGATGAGAAAAGCCTTGGAGAACTTGGAAAAGTTGCTTGTGAGATATTAACTGAACCACAGATTGGGCAACACACCTAAGAGTTGCTGCAATGGGAAGGACCTCTTTAGGGTCCAAAACGCCCTCTAAGAGATGCCCCAGGAACAGCAGTATCCGAGCAGCCAGCTGGTGTTAGCACATGGCCAGTGGCTCGGGAACTGCCTGTGCTGCCTGTGAGCAAGGGAGAGGTGGAAAACCAGCTTTTTGGGACAAGAGTAACCACTAAGCATATGCATTTTGCAGGCTGCAAGAAGTACTTGTTACACTCCAGCAGCACCTGCGCTGGACTTTGTTTCCTTAAAACTGCTAGGAGCCTTCCCATGGGATTTAATACACAATTCTACAAGAGAACACGATGTTTCCACCAGTTTACAGTGCAAAGGTGCATGGCATTAGGGAAGTAAGTGGTGTGCATGGTCCGGGGCTGTTTGGTGCTCAGGGCACAGGGTGTAGAATGGGAAACCCCCAGGGACTCCTGGAGGAGAAGGAGGCTGGCTATGGACCTGGGCTCCCTCCCAGCTCCGACACAACTCCAGGAGTTCCCCTCCTATGCTCGGTGGCAAAACAGCATTTCTTAGCCAAGAGATGGTGTGATGGGAAGGGAAGCGGCTGTGCATGGGTGACCCTTGGCTCGGCTCAGCCAGCCCTGGGCATGGGATGCCGTGCATGCACCTCTGAGCATCCCGAGCAGCCCCAGCTGCTCTCTGACCATGGCAGTAGAAAGGGCAAGCAGAGAGAAAGCTGTCACCCTGCTCGAGCTCCTCCCGCTGCCAGTGCCCCCCTGGCTGACAGGTCCCCAGGCCCCAGGAGGGTGACACCCTGACATTTCCCCTTCTTCTTCTGTCTCCAAGTGTCACTTCTCAGCACAGCCAAGGAGCTGCCAAGCTCCCTGTCCTCCGCAGTGCTTTGGAGGGCACCTACTGCAGCCACCGCGCCCAGTGGGAGAGAGTGAGAGAAAGGGGGGCAGAGTTGGGGGGGGATGGAGATGACAGCAATTGGGAACCCCCCCATCTGCAAGCGGATCAGGCTTGCACTCCCAGCCACTGTGTGAAATTCCTCATGGATCTATATATTTATTTTTAAAAAATAATTTCTTCTAGATTCTAAAGCCCTCCAGTGCCAAGCTGTCATTTTGCTCTTTTAACCGTATTTTGTGCCTGTGCTGCTCTCTAGGCGAGTCTGCAAGCTGCTTCCAAGCTCTCTCAACACTTAACCATTTACCGGCTGGAAAGACATGCTGAGATGCTTTTCTTCTTTCTGGAGGAAGGATCCTTCCCCTCTTTTGCCTCCCTTTCAGAGGCTGCTGGAGCTGGTACTACAGTTGTAGTTTAGTTGCATCAAGATCCCTGTGAAGGAGTGGAGAGAGCATTTGGAGAAGAAAAGAAAGGCAGTCCTCAAGGAAACTCCCTTGTGACTCCTGGTTTAGCTTAGATCTAGGGCCAAGGGAAGTAAAAATTAAATATTCTCAAGTCTTTGCTGTTCTTGGCAGCTCTTTGAAGGGGGACAAAAGAAAGCTAAAATGGATTCAGTAACATGCATTTTCTGTTTGGCAGGTAGCAGTTACCAGAAGCCCCAAGAGGTACCCAGCTCCTGGCATCCCTGTGCTCCTTAAGCTGAGTTTGCTCTGATGCAAGATGTACATTACCAGCAGAAATTCCTGAAGCCCAGAAGTCTGCCAGATCACCTAGAAGCATGAGCCCTTCCCAACAAGCCTAAGAGCAAGGAGGCAGGATGCTATTTTAACCCGGAAGATGCTTTTATGCACAGCATCTGCTTAAGCAATCTCCAGAAGTGGCACTCAGCTGCCCTGGCACGTTGGCAAGTGCCAGGGACATACAACCGGGGTGGGGGGGTGGGCAGGAAAATAGCTCCTGTGCTTTTTGCTGTTTGCATCGAGTCATAAAGAGACCAATGTGAGCACATACCACCTGCCACAGGGTGATATGGAGGCTGTCCCTCAGAGCAAGGGCAGAGTAGTGCTGGAAAGAAGCTCAGACAATGGAAAAGGAGATGGAGAGCTGGTTTGGGGAACCCAAGTCTCATTTCTTAAATGATGGAAGAACTGCCTCTTTCCAGATGGAAAGCAGGTAAGGAGGTGGCCCTGCTGGCCTAGGCTCTTTGTGCAAGTAAGCGGCTGGCAGGGCAGCAGAGGAGCCCTCTGCTTTGTATATCCACAGGGAGCCTCGTCGCTGGGTGGAAGAGGGGAAGCTCATGGACCTGGGGGGAAGCAGAGCACCCCACAAAAGCAATGCCCATGCCAACCCGTTTATATGCTGCAGTAAGAGGGCTCCCAGGGACTTCAAGGGAGCTGCTCCAGTGCCTGGAAGAGATTTGGTGGGATTTGTACCTCCCTCACTTTCCCCTTGCTCTCTCCCTCCCCTTCCTTCAGCTACAGCTCTCCTCTGAAGAGTGGTCTCTGCAAAGGGGCACCTCTGAAACAAGACGTCTTGCTGCATCGCCTGTCAAATTCATGCCCACTGGCTGTAGCAGTGGTGCCATTTAATGCTCCTCAGCCTTGCAAAGATGACACCTTTGGGTTTCAACCCATTGCATGAATCATGATGGGGGCTTACGTTACCGTTAGGCAGGGGCAGGTGGTGAGGACAAGCGTGTAGCTTGGGTATAAACAGCGGCAGGAGGTGGTGAGGAAGATGGTGTACCAGTGCCGCAGGAGACCTGCTACAGGCAATTGCCTGTAAAAAACCCTGTGAGATCCGGGATGAGTTTGCAGGGTTGGTAGTTAGATTAAAAATGTTCTCCCTCACAGGAAAGGAATTTGCCCTGTGGCAGATCCCAGCCTCTTGCCCTGCAAGATGCATATGTGTCTGGCTATGTAAAATGTAGCTGGGTTACATCCTTGCTCAGAGCAGCAGCAGGGCTGGGACACATGCATGGGCCCCCAAACTGCCACGCGCTCCCCTGCCGTGCAGCATCGCTACAGCCTCTGCTGCCTTCCCACTTCTTTTAGTCGTGCCCCACATGCTTCTCTGTGGACCTGAAAACTTTGCCTGCCCCTCCTTCTGTAAAGTGAACAGGTCCTGTTTACTCTTCATTATAATAATTAGTGCTATTACTTTTATTACGGGGCTACCTAGAATCTGCCTTCGAGGGATGTGTTAGAGGAGATGATGGCTGAACACATGGGATAGGACAGGCTCTGCCCTGCAGACTTGATAGCCAGGGGTGTATGTCTTCCTTGACTTGGAAATGAGCCGGTCACGCTTCTAATTGACTGCAGGTGCCAATTTGGTAAAACACGGATGTTGAACACAGCTTTATGAACATGTTCTTCCTTTCGGATTCTGTCTCCCACTTCCCTGAACGAGTCACAGATAAGAAGACCTTGTCAATGCTTGCCTGAGACTTTCCAAACCTATTTATTCTGGTCTCATTCTGGTCATCCAAAGAAAGCGCTGCTGGGATGGAGATACTCTATATGCAAACACATGTAGCAAGAGCAGAGCGAGGGCAATGGCTGTCTTAGATCTCAGCCTTTTCTACAGCAAACCAAAGCTGCTACATCCAGTAAGAGTATTTTTAGTGAGCCCTGAGTTGTGTTAGGGCTTTCTTTGCCCCATTATTAGAGCCAGGTTGCAGCGCCTGAGGTCTTTGCTCTCCCATAGAGAAGGTAAAAAAAAAGAGCATGTGCTGGGGGCAGGGGGAGCAGGGGGTGACAAGTGTGGCAAGGACCCCCAGCCACCCCTCCCCGAGGAGCTGCACGTTCATCAGCTGGAGCCAATGCTATGGGCTGACTGTTTGTCCCCTCTCCTGGGCGTGTGACAAGGGAGCTGCATGCTTCCCAGCAGGCACTCTGCGTGGCAGAAAAGACCATGACACTGTCACATTCACGGCAAAGTTGATGTAGTTTTCCCTTTCTTGCTTCCCCTCCTTCCCTCCCGCCTGATGTCCCTGCAAGTTGCGTCTCACAAAAAGGGCTATGCTCCCCCTCGTAGCTCCAACAGAAGAAATGCAAAGGGATGCAGAGAAGCAGCCTGTGCCTGCCACAGCCCAGCGAGCCTGTCTGCCTGCCAAAAATGACGGTGGGGTTTCCTACAATCCTTCAAGCACTTGGACTGAGACTGGGAAATGCTGCTACCAGTGAGGAACAGAGGTGTGTGGCACCGTAGCAGGAGCTGAGAAACGCATCGGTGAGCGAGAAGGGCTCAAATGCTGCAGTGGTGACAACGGCGTGGGACAGACTGGGAGCATGGTTAGAGCTGACTGCTGGGATTGAAATCCAAACCCTTAAGACGGCCTTGAAAACTTTGAAGCATCTTTAAAAAAACCCCAAAACTTTGAAGCCAACAGTAGCGCTGGTACCTCTGTCAGCGTCCTGGCAGAAAACATGCCCTCTTGGGCAGGTGCGTCTGCCCACCGTGTTTACAAAGCACCGGCCAGTCCTGCTGTGCTGGCAGAGGGAGCTGCTGTGGCCACGTAGCCCCAAAGAGAGCAGAAACCAGGAGTATCCATGTGTCCAGGCAAAGGCTGCTTTTTCTTGGGGTTCAGAGGGCAGAAGAGTGGGTTGCGAAGGGCCGGGAGCATCAAGAGAACAGAGGTAGCACTGGGCACAGCTCATGGCCATCACTAAAGTGTCCTTTGGGGGTATGCCCAGGTCAGCACTGCTCTCCTGCGGCTGGTAAGGGGAAGGCAGCTGGCCTCATCGGGGCAGTGCTGACCAGTGTCAAAACAGCAGGGGGCGGCTGCTGTAACAGCCAACAGGAGGGGACTAAGGAGTGTCTGAGACGTAGGCATGGGTGCCCACCTCCTAAGAGCCTGAACTGTTGACTGTCATGGCTCACTCCCTTGAATCCACCAAGGGAGGGGAGGGAGCCAGGCTGACACAAAGGGATCCATTGAATGCCAAAACCCCCATCTTCTCTTTCAGGGCTAATGGAGGAGTCACTGGGCATCCAGGGGAGAGACTGCTGTAAATCATCTCCCCACTACCTTCTTGAAAAACTTGTCACGGTATACCACCCATCTTTCTTCAGGTCCCCATTGATCAGAAACAATGGGAGCCCAGCAATGGCATGGGGTGTTCGGGGAGGGGGAAGAGCAGAGGGAGAAGAACTGGCTGAATTTTGTAGGAATTTTGGTTAAACTGAATTCAGATCAAAATTTCTCAGGTACTTTAAGGCAGATCATCACAAAAAGGAGATCACTGTCAACCTCAGGAGACTGCTATAGGATTACCAATACTTTGTATTATATTTTAGAAGTCTGTCACTCTTGAAGTGAGAAACTCATTCCTTGGGTTATTTTCCCTGTGAAAATAATTCTGCAAGCACAAGCTGTGCCCATTTGCAGCATGTAAATTCAAAGGAAAAAAAGCACTGTCTTTGTTTCTTGTAGTAAACCATGAAATGCTTTGGGGTGTAGGCCTGGAGAGGAGCTTTGCAGCTGCACCCTTACATGGACAGCAAGAATAGCTGCAGCCTCCAAACACGGAGACCCACGTGCTGTCACCTGGGCCTGTCCCTAACTCCCCATGGTGTCCTGCTCTTTTAACAGAGGCTCCTCATTTGTTTGTCATTAGCAAGGCCGGGTGCACGGGGGCAGCATCGCTGCCTCACAGGAGCGAGTCTGCCTGTGCGCTCCCTCCTCCCCAGACCGACCTGCAGCTCCCTAAAGCACTGGGAACCGGCAAGAGGGATGTGCGGGGGCCGGGGGGGGAAGAGGATGCCGCGGCTGCCGGCGGACCCACAGCGCCGCCCGGTGCGCTGCGGCCGTACCGCCGCCCCACCGCGGCCGTACCGCGGCAGCACCGAGGCCGTACCGCGGCTATAGCGCGGCCGTACCGCGGGCGCACAGCGGCCGTACCGCGGGGGCACAGCGGGCGCTCCGCTCCGCCCGGCACGGAACCGGCCCGACCCCCGGGGCAGCCTGCCGGGCGGGTCCCCGCTGAGCAAGGGAAGCCTCCACGACCGCACGTCCTGTAACTCTGGTCCCCCCGCTCCGCCTTCCCTAGGGTCAAACAACCTTTGTTGCCGCAGACAACAGCATGAGGATGATGAGGCACCACAGGATGCAGCTCGCCAGCCATGAGGGATGGGACTGAGACGTCCCAACACCCAGTGCCACGTGGAGGCCACAAGATGTTGACCTCTCCCCTTTGTGCCCCAGCATTTCCCTTCTGCCCATGCTCCGTCTCTCACAAATGTCCCCCCTGCCTTTGTCCAGCTCCACCTGGGCGAAGCGTGTGAGGTCCACGTGCTGGCAGTGGAGCCCCAAAGCAGAGCACAGACCGCTCACACAGCAACCTTGGCCTTGCAACAGACTGGGGGTACCTGCCAAGGGAAGCAGCCCATAGGAGCAGGAGGGTTTTAGCGAGGGTATCCCTGCTGCTGGGATGGCACCTTCCAACCCCTGCTCATTCCCCTGCACCTCGCAGCCCCTCATGGTGCACCTTGCCAGAAAGTTGCTTGTTCATCAAGGCCAACTCCTTCCTGACAGTCTCAGACACGCAGAGATTGCCCCTATCATGCAAGGGTCATATCTTTAATTCATTTTCCATCTTAAAACACACTACACATGAAACTACAGATCTCTCAGCATTCACTGTGCCACCAGTTCATTCTCTGTCTGCAAAGCTTACCAGCCACTATCATTTTCTCTCGGACCACTGGTTAAGGTATCAAACAGTGTTGGCCAGAGAAGATGCCATCCTCTTTTTTACCAAGTGTGTTTTGCTTTGGGCTAGTTCTCCACAGTTTTTATACTGCGCAACTAACTCTTCTTTGCATTTTACCTCATCTCCCTAAACAGAAAAGCTTTCAGCCTGTCATGTTGGGTATCTTAAATTAAAGGGCTTTGCCATGGGACTTCCCCAGACCAGCTCGGATGAGCTGCTCCCCACAAGGTGATGGTGCAATGAAGACCTGCCCTTGTACCAGGGCAGCAACCCTGTCTTTTTCCCATAAAGAAATCACGTCTTCTGTTTTCTTGCGCCTCCCAGTTCCAGCTGCCTCCGGTGTCACCGCAAAGTGCGACTGAAAATCTATACTTCTTCAATACCCTGTGCATCACCCAGGAAAGGGCTAATAAGAGAGGCAGACCACTTGAGAGGCTGATCGATACACCTGCCTGATTTTGATGGTAGGTGTCTCGCAGAGCGAAGCTCTGTCTAAACCCTCAATTACCCTTCCCTCGCATCTCCCTGCCTCGTGACAACAGCAGCGGTTAAGCCCTCTTCGGCATCTGTAAGTAGACTGCTGCCTAATAAAAGGCTGCAAAATGCCAGCACATCCCTGAGCCACTTCAGGAGGTCACTATTTAATGCTGAAAAGAGATGTGGTGGAGGGAAACTGCTCCATGCTTCCAGTTATAAGGAAAATAGGGAAAACAGGGAAGAAAAGAAAAAGCAGTTTTTAAAAAATACGTTAAGAGGAACAGGGGCTTTAAGAAGTTTTAGGAACAGCTTCAGGTGAAGCCTGCGACCCCAGCTTTTCTGAAAATCAGGCCCGGATTAGTCGCTTCAATACAGATATCTGAATGAAGCCTTTTTGGGTGGCCTGGGGTTTTACCGTGGAGAAAGAGAGTGGAGCTGCAAGCCCTGCCACACCATGCAGCACGCTTGGCTTTGGAGCTGCTCCCTGTCCTCTGCTGTGACATATCCCAGGGCTGCAGGTGGGGCTGATGGGGAGGCAGCAGCAGGCGCCCATCCACAGAGATTATCGATGGTCACCCTGAAGCAAAGCAGGATCCGAACGAAGCGGTAAAAACAAGGGAGAAAGAGGGCGAGCGAACGTGCTGTCGTGAGCAGACAAGGGACAGGAGGCTTCTGCGGGCTGGGTCTGCGTGTCCAGCTGGAGTCAGCACGCTCAGCTTCCTGTAAATTTGGCAGGGGAATAAGAGTCCAGGCTCCCTTGTGCCTGTCTCCACCCATTAAACAAATGAGTGTTTACTGAAAGGACGAGAGCTGTTCCAAACCCCCCTTGTTTCAGGAAACCACTTCTCCCTTATGGACATCTACTGGTAGAAGCGGCTGGCAGCGGAGAGGAGCTGAGAGCTGCGGAGGTTTTGCAATTCTTCTTTGATGCGTCCCCCCGCCAGGCAGAGCTTGCCTGGCATGAGGACCCATGGGAGCAGCTCCGGTTTTCTGCCTCCTGGTTCAACCCCTGGCTGACCACCAGCAACCCACGCTGGGGCACAGGGAAGGCTTCGGAGGAAGGGTGAGGAGAGACTTGCAACATCAGTGACATTTATGACCAGTTCCTTTTGCGGACAGTGAGTCACGGTGGAGAAGGGAGCTGAGAGGATGGTTTGGATTTCTGTTCTTCCCGGATGCATCTCTGATTACAGTTCTTTGAGACCTAACAGAGTTTTGATATCACTGACCAAAAGGCAGGGTGGAGATGGCTGTAGGACTTCAAATCTGCTTTGCATACAAAGTAGGCAGAGGAGGTTTCCAGATCAGGTTTAGCTCCTATTTTAAGGCCAGTTGGCCCTCAGAAGGAGATTTCAGGTTCAAGACCATCTCCCAGACATCTCCAGGCCACCACTTGTCAAGAAAACATGAGAATGGAGTTTCTTTCAGTCATGCATGTGGAGAAGTGGGCAGAAATAAAACACCTCTGGTGTCCTGCACAGCTGTGGACTTTGGGAGAAGGGATCTGCTTTTCAGGTCTTGCTAGCAAGAATAGAAACTCAGAGACTGACCTACCCATGGTCAATCCTACCACCTACAGAGAGACTGGAGAATAACCAAGAGATTATGAGAGCTCTTGAGGCACCAGTGAGAAACACAACCTGTTTTGCTTACTGTGTACTGGAGGCCTGATGGGGCAACTGTTATGGGAGACATGGAAGCACATGGTGGTGTAATTACAGAAGAGCCTTATAAAGGACGTGAATATGGCATTTCATGCTACTGTTGAACAGAAATGCAGCATCTTCCTGTTCTAGGACCTCCAAAGCACCTTGCAGAGGTGGACAAATGTCAGCCATCTTCTGGAGGCGCTCTGGAAGGAGAGGGGGAGCCTTCTCCAGAGATAGCATCAGCCACGTGAGCCACCGTTTCTTCTGGTCCGCCTGTGCCAGCAATGGCTGGAGGATGGGCTGGGGGAGGCTCCTGGGCCATGACTCAGCGTGGGGCCCAGCCTGGAGCACTGAGTCACTCCATGCCGCCACCAGCAGAGGTGACAGGCCACCAGACGCGTCACAAACAGCAGCCGGTCGCCTGTCCCCATGCTCACTTGGCCCCGCCATTGCTCCATCCCCACGGCTCGCGGCTGCCCTGCAGGCATCGGGGACCAGATCGCACCAAGCAAGGAGCCCTGCGGTTGATCTGGTAGCAACTCTGATGTGTCATGGCAATTAGAAGAAGGCGGTGAGGTGTCGTATCATTGACGAGAGCACAAAGTGGTCCTTATGTAAAAATTTTCCCAGCAAACTGAAAAGTGTATTGACCAGTTAACAGCTGGAGGGAAGGAGACTTTTTTTTTTTTTTTTTCCATTTTGGAGGTTTTTCAGGTGGGCTTTTCAAGAGGATCTTTTTCAAGAGCTACTGATTTTTTTTTTCTTTTCTGTTCTCTCCATTGACCATCCCAGAATGGCAGAGTGATTAAGGTTAGAAGGGATCTTGAGATCGCCTGGTCCAGCTCTCTGCTCCAGCAGAGTAGCTGCATGAGGCTGGTCCAGCTGGGTCCACCAGGACCCCTAGGGCCTTCCATGCAAAGCTGCTTTCCAGCCGGTTGGCCCCTGTATGTGCTGGTGCATGGGATTATTCCCCTGCAGGGGCAGGACTTTGCATTGTCACTTGCTAAGGTTCCCATCTGACCACTGCTCCAGACTGCTAAGGTCCCTCTGAAGGGCACCATGACCATCTGGCCACCCAGTGTGTCACAGGCCATCTGAGGAATGGAGGCTAACCTCAATTCAAGTCTAACTTTCAGCTCTTCCTGGGCATAAGGAGTGCCCCTGGTCCTTTTTGGGGCCATAGAGGTGACTAAGGCCCAAAAGGAGACCAGTGGGAACTAAACGCAAGGTGTTTTCCATCCCAGGGCATGGACTTCCCTTATAGAGGCGTTCAAAACACATTCTCACCTGACCAGCCCCAAACATGTTGTAAGAGCTGCTTGCACAGAAGGCCTTTCAAATAGATCTGGACCAGAGGGAGATATTAATTTGGGAAAAGAAGCAGCGAGGAAAGATGCTCTAAGGATAACCAGTCTCACTCTGGCACCCAAGCCACCGTTATCACTCTGTGCCTAAGCTGCACTGCTTTGGCTCTGTGGCTGCCTGCTGCTCTCCAGGAGAGAGAATAGTGCCAGGAGAGGAGGTCTTGTGCACAGCCAGTGCGCAGCCATACCCCACTGCCGGCTCCCCGAGTTGTGCCGGAAGAGAAGAGCATGCTCTTTCTCTGGAGCTTTATTCTCAAGGAGCAAAATGGTGAGCAGCGTTGGATTTCAGCCTCAGATGTCCGCTGCCTGCAAGCTGCGATTGCCATGGGGACACCCCAGGAGTGGAAACAGGTGCCCCAAGTTGGGAGGGGACCACAAGACAGAGGTGGAGACCAGGTTTTCTGCCCATCCAAGGTCTGGTGTGACCTGTATTGCCCCTGACCAGGATGATGTCCCTGAGACCATGGGCTGGCACGCGAGGAAGTTCTGGCACTGGGAGGGGGGATGACAAGAGTGGGATGGTGACCCAAACCAGACAGCGGGGCCACACCAGCTCTGCACCATTTGCTCATTTAAGGTGCCTGAAGGCATTGGCCTCCCCCAGCAGGGATGCAGTCCAAACAGTGCTGACTCTGATCAAACAGGGGCTTAACGGAGACCTTCTCCAGGCACCGCTGGGGCTGAAAAGCAGCCCTGCGTCACGGGGCACGAGGAACAACAGGCAGCTGTCTCTGCACCCGCCCTGCACTGCTTATCGGCAGGGCAGCGGGAGCATCTCCATTTAGGGATGTGTTTGCTTTGCCTGACTGTGGCAGTGTGATAGGGACTGCGGTGAGACATGGGGGCCCCCGCTGCCCCCCGCTGCCAGTGTCAGTGCTACAGACACCTGTGTGCGTAGGCAGACCATCGCCCCTGTCCCAAACCTCCACTGGGTCCAGCCCACGGCCATGTGCCCGCTTTCTCCGTGCTTTCAAACGTGTCTGCACTGCTTAAATTTGTCCGGTCCACCCCATCCTAATCTCCACCACTGGGTGTGGGGAAGCCCCCTTAGCACCTCCTAACCCCTCCATCTCTTTGAAAAGCAGGGAGAAATGCTCAGATTTTGCTCAGTCATTTGCAAAACACCAGTGCCAGTGTGAGAAGCTGGTCCTGCACGCAGTGCTGGGATTGCATCCCAGCCTTGGCCCCCTCGGCTTCCCCCCTTGGCTCCCCTCGCCCCATCCTCAGCAATTTCTCGGCCAATTTCAGGAATAAACGGCTGGCTAATGGCAGGGGACTGGAAGGGCTGATCTGGCTCAGCGCACACCATAATGACAGGTTATCAGGCACATTGATCCCACTCCCATTTCTGAGCTCTGGCAAGAAGAGAGCAGCATCCTGCAGCCCCCAGAGACCGAACCCCATGGCAGCCTCCCAGAGCCTGTGTGCCCTGGGACCACCCTGGAGCATCCTCCAGGGCATGGAAGGCTCACTCAAGATGACCCAAGCTTGGGGCTGGAGCACTGATTTGTGTTGTTGTGAGGGGGACTGACTTTCTGCATTTTGGATGCCCTTTTGAAGCACTGAAATGAGGGGTCTGATGGGGTATTACTTACTTGCAGTGCTGTCCCTCGCCTGCCAGGTGGTTTCTGAACTGATGGAGAGCTTTGATTAGTGCATGTTCTCCCCCAGTGCTGCCACACATGTGTCTCTCAGGGATCAAAAAGTTCCTGACCTTTCTTTAAGGTCCCTTTGTGGAGATGCTACTCAGCATCCCTACAAAATAAAATATATTTTAGTGTACAGAAAACTACTGTAAGATGCAATACGTGAGGACCCGGAGGGATAAGTCAAGTGCAGTTGTGCTGAAGCCAATGGGATGAGTCTTTTTACACACAAAGTAGTACATTTCCCACTATGCTAAAGCTCATGCTGAAGAAAAATTTGGAAAAGACAACAATCCAGGGAAAGATCCTTGTTTTTTTGTCATGGGAGCCTTTGTTCATCCCAGTCGTGCTGAATGACTGACTTGGGAAGTGGAGATTTGGTTACAGTCCTGAAGAGTGCTGGATCTGTAACAGCCGAACAAACCATAGGAAAGTGTTAAACTAACCTTCTGCCATTTCATTATCAAAAAGAAAAGAATAAAAGAGGAGATAATCCTTGTTTAAATATCACAAGCAGCAGCTGAGTCAGTGGGAGCTTTAGACTGGAAATGTCAGGGAGGAATTTAGATTTTCAGAGCAGTGGCTGCTCTGCAATTATCATAAGTCACTTACAAGGACCCCTTGTCTCTCGTTGCCCTCAACCACGCATCTGCAAGGAGGGGGAGCAGAGACAAAACACATGGCCCTACCGGGGACAGATAAGGGAAAGGAACGCCATCCCACTAAAGGCACAAGGCAAATCCCTTCAGGCTATGGCTGGGCTCCTGCCACTGTGCGGGTCAGACGTAGGCAGGGAGGAAGGGGATGGGGGGCTGGGGGAAGGCAAACCCACGGAGAGGCAGGGAAGCAATATGAGAAAGAGGAGATTGCTGGAGAAAACTGCATGCTGGCTCCCCCCAGAAGGGCATTTATTTGGTTCTGGTGATGTTTTGGGGGTAGGCATGAGAAGGGAGACAGAACAGTGAAGATCTGGGCGGTTTTTAGCCTCTTCTTCTTTTGTGGTACTTCTCCTCCTGTACCAGCGTGCCTCATTGCCATATAGCACGTCCCTGATGTAAATTAAATAAGTGAAAGTACTATTAACTCTCCTGAGGCAGGCACTGCCTGCACTGACAGGGGAAGGGGGAAGGATGAGAATTTGAAACACATAATTTCCATGACATTAAGTGATACAGACATGCATTTTCCCAGCTGGTACACGTGGGAGGACTAAAGACTTTCTCTGCAGGGCTGGTGTTTTCTTACCTGTCTTTTCTCACTGAAAATGTGAGGTTTCCAAGACCGGTCTTGGCCAGGTGCAAGGTAGAAGGCCCTCAGCCATTCTGTGCTGGCAGAAGTTGGTAGGGGTCTACCCTGCCTTCCTGGCTGGAGACAGTAGGTACCCCTGCTCTGGCTTTGTGCTTTGTGAGATGGGTCATCACAGCCATATCTCCTCCTGCACAGCACGTGGGCTGCGCCATCCCCGTTAGCCTTACTGTGTCCTGTATCTGTGTCTGATGGACACAATCTTCAAGTGAGGTACCCATTCTGGTTAGGACACTTCAAGCAAAGGGGACCATGGCTTTCCCGATGCCCATTGGGCTTGCTCACCATCACTATTAAAAATGTAAATCCTGGTGCTGACTTGAACTTTTTGCCTTTGCCTAACTTTCAGCTACTGATCTTTTTGTTCTCTTCTCCACTAGATTAAAGGTTCTGTATGTGTAGAGGACAGTCTTATCATTGGGATGATTGGAAATGTAATCTCATAGACCCTGCTTTTCCATTGTGTCATCCTAGTAGCTTAATGGCAGAATTACTGAAGTCAGGCATATTGTACCAGTATAGATCTCAGAGTCTTTTCTTTCTTTACTTTCCATGACTGTGGATCAATAAAACATTGTTGATACACCTTGAAGATCCAGAAGAGAAGCACAGGGCTTTGATGAGTCATCCTCTTAAGCCTGCTGGGTGGAATGAACCTTGCCATGGGTGATACATTTAAATTCATCCTCTAAAAAGGAGAGGAAAATATTTTCTCATGGTCTTTCCCATGTATTTACTTGATGACTACCTGTTAGGAATAACAGATGAGATCCCGAGTAGATGTGAATCGACAGGAAAGCATTGACTTCACTGTGAAATGCTGGTGACAATTTCCAATTCAGACCTGATTGTGTCTCCATAATAGATCTCATCCGTTTGATGCTGAATGCAAAACACCTTTCTGCCTATAAACAGAACGATGAATAAACATTTGTATGAAGTCAATATTGTGACATTTTCATAGGTCTGAGACCCTTTGTGTGATTCCTAATGCTAAAATCACATCAGACCTTTTGTTTGACAGGCGGATGGTTTTTATCCTCCAGTGCCTGAGGAGAGAAGGAAACGAGTGGGTAAGAAGTCGGCGATTTTCTGTTCACGCGGAAGTAGCACTGAGCTGCATTTTGCTGGTCCACCTTGCTGACCTGGAGCTGCCGTTATGGAAGATGAGAACGGGGGTAAGAGGAGGGGGAAGGAGATGTATCTACGTCAAAGGAGTGACATGTTCATGAAAAAGGAGAGTGTTGGGCAAACACTGACAAAGCACTGGCGGAAAATCCTTGGCTTCTTCTAGCATCATCTGCTTCCATGGCTAGAGCAGCAAGGGGTGGGTGACTGGGAAACCGAGGGGAAAACAACACTCAGGGGAATGGCCCAAGAGCAGATGTGGGGTCCAGACCCATCCCAGACACACTGTGAAGCCTTGCAGTGCAGGTCCTAACAGTCACAGGAGACTGCTGGCAATGGGTCAAAGTCCCTTCTGGTCCCATGCCATCAGCTTTGGCCATGCTAAGACCACACCAACACACAGTGATGTGTTTCCAGTCCTTCTGAAAGGGCAATGGGAACTTGCTTTGGATCCCTCACCATGGCCTGTCTTTCTCTCTTCTGATGCCACCATGAGTTAGATAAATTATGTCTTACTCCATGGTGTGGGTGGATGAGAAAGAGGGTTGAACACATCAGGCCAGACACCAAGGTCACTAGCAGTGAAGAGGCTAGGTGCCCCAAAGCCCACTTTCAAGAATGACTTAATACAGCAGGATGGGGACTTAATGAACTTGGCAATAAAATGGGGACTTGCCCTCAACTTTCTCTTTTCAGTTAGAGAAAGAGTTGGAGGATCCAGGTCACTGCAAACCTCTTAGTGCTGGGACTTCTAAGGGTCTGGAGAAAAAATAAGCAGAAGCATAAGTCCCTTTTCCACATGTATTTAGCAATGCAAAGGCCTCATGGGCAATCAGACTACAGGCGAGAGGACTGAAAGGAGTCAAGAGCCATATATTTCCATCGATTTCTGCATCTGTTGCCTACTACTAGGTTCTTCACAGCTGAAGGTTACAGCAATTACCACCATCGAGGCAGAAGGCAGGAAACAAAGGCAGTGGGTTAAACGACTTGCCCACGGCCATGCAGTGAGCAGTCAGAAAGGCAGCCCTGTATTTTCTGTGCTGGTTGTTGGCAATAGGATTAGTGCCGGACATTTGATTTTTCTTGTCATAATGTTTCTGATGTTTTCAGGCAGTTGTTTACCTGCGCAACCTTTTTTTTTTCCCAGAAAAGCAAATTCACTGTCAAACTCAATGTTCAAAAATTCTGTGCCAGATCTCCATATGATAATTACTGTTCCTGGAGGGTTTTCCACCTCTCTGGGAACTCCTAGACTCCTCTTCAATCTTTCCTCCTTTCTCAAAAAGGATGCATTTAATTTTTTTGTTGTTGTTAAAGAAAGCTGATTCCAGGAGCTGAGACTAAAATATTGGGTATCACAGACATAAATTAAAATCACAAGGACTGGTAGTGCAGGAGGAGACCTCTTGTAATACACATAGGCTATGTTTCCGTGCGAAGGTGACATTCCCTGATGACCTTGTTAAAGTTGCCTACAAGTTGAAATACAGTGGGCCAGAGGTGTCAGCAACTAGTTTTATAAGCCCACAAGATGGCATGCTCCAAGAGACGCTGCATTTTATTCCGCCACCTGCTCCTGACTGTCTGCTTGCTGCCCACATTTCCAAAGACAAAATTGCTCCTAAGTGTTTCCCCATTGATCTGAGACAAGTTGGTTGTTTTGGATTCTGCCGCAGCAGGTGAATCATCAATACAATATTCCTGAATTTTCACTTGCCTGTTCCATGTCCATTTCCTGAAAGAGAGAGGGATTGCTGCTGTGTTTGTTTCTGAAAACTCAGGGCTAAATTCTCAGTTCCTGGGGAGAGTCTGATTTTTTCTCCATCCAAGCAGCTTCCCTTCCCTCGGAAAACCCTTTCCCCAAACCTTTCACTATTTTGCTGGAAATCGGTTTATTTTCCTCTGAAAAGTTCATTGCTATAAAAACTTCCCAGAATTGCATTTTCATTGTTGACCAACAAAAGGAGATTCAATGGGTTTTGAGGCAAAATTTTAGCAGCATGAGTACAAAACTTTGAATCTGAATGTGGAGATGAAAACAGAGTTTTGAGGCCAGCCGGCTCCGTGCTTCAAAATGGGGGGCAGGAGGTCATTTTTTGTGGGTAATAGGAATATGCTCAGATTTAGCTAAAACCTGACCTGGCCTTCTGAAATGTGAAATCTCTGGCACAGATGTTTGCATTTAGTTGCTGAGGGTATTGGCCTTGATCCTTAAGTCATCGGTTTGCTTCTGTGGAGCAGATCTGTCCTGTACACTACACTCTGAAAATGTACTGACACATACTGAGGCAAAAAGGGACTAGAGGAGGTTGCATGGCTCTGCTCCATCTTCTCTAGGAAAGTGTATCTCTGCCCCTTTTTTTCTTTTTTTTTTAACATGATTGACTTTTTTGATTTTGCTTTGGGATTTACCCACTGGCTGGAAGAACAACCCCGGCACCGGGGCTCTTCATGTCCCAGTGGTCACCTCTGCAGTTGGGGGAATGGAGGGCCAGGACCCCACATGTGCCCTGTCCACCAGACCAGGTCTGAAGCTGCTAAACCTCATCTGATCTGGCAGAGCTTTTCTCCCAGAAAACATCTCGCTGCCCTTACTGAAGAGCTAGCACATCTTTGCTGCTTGCAGCCCCCCTTCCCCTGGGTTCATCAGCTGTGAGAGAGTGTGAGCACAAAAGTCAGTGTTTTCTAGATTACAGGAGGCTGCAAAGTTAAGAGGGAGATGAGAATTTTAATTACCTTTTCTTTTCCTCCTGCCACTGCCCCAGTCCTAGGGAGGCTGCAATGATGTGGAAGCCTGAGGTGTCATTATGGGTTATTAAACTCCTTTGTGGCACTTGAGGATGTTGAATGGAGCTGTGAAAGGAGAAGAGACAAAAACATCTCTTGATGAAGCTGGCTAACCCCCCCTGTAATTGCTTCATGTGGCAGACTGTAATTATTCAGGCTGTGGAGGGGAAGAAGGAGAGAGAGCGGGTGGGTGGGACAAAGAGCAACAAGAGGACCTGGGCACCCCAAATGGCCATCCAGGTTGCCTTCGTTGTGATGGGAGATGGCAGCTCGCCCTCATATCAATGTACACCGTCCTTTCCTTTGGCCCTTGGTGGGGCACTCAGAGCACAAACCCTGTCCCTGCAGCTCCCTGGGCCAGGGGAGACATCCCCCACCCTCGCCAGGCTGGGCTGTAAGTGCCTTTGCCACTGATTCACCCTGGGACTTGTATCAAGACCACAGGCTGTTGCATGGAGATCTCTCCAACTCCCATGATGAGGGACAGTAATTTGTCAGATGGGGTTTTTCCTCTTGGTGCCCATACCCGAGGTGCTCAGGAATGGTGATTATTGCAAACAACACTTGAGGATGCACAAAATGACCTCATGGATCCAGCCAAAGAAGACAATATCTTGCTCTTCTCTCTGCACCGCCAATCCTGCATCCAGTGGCAGGTGAAATGAGCTTCCCAAGGACCAGCAGCGCTCTGCAGCTTAATGCCATTTCTGGATCCTTTTTGGGTCTGCTTTACCCTTGAGGGAGACACAGTCAGAGGTGCCCAGTTTATGGGCTTTTCTGTCTGGGGACTAGTGCAGTGAAGCAGTGTCTGACAGTGTTTGCTGTTTCTGCTTTATGTCAGATTAATCCCTTAAAACACACAGCTGGATACACATGGCACCTGCACACGTTCAAGGATGGTAGTGTGGTTGGAGTGTGAGAAACAAAGTAGTGATGAAGACCCATCCATCTGTTGTATTTCCTTCATAAAGGTTCCTAAAGGCTCCTCTTCCTCATTAGCAAATCTGGTAGTTAGTCAAACATGACAAAAGCTGAGACAAGCCTGGCTTGGTTTAATCAAACAGGCTCATACCCCCCAGAAGCCATGTCTGATAGCAGCAGAACTTAAACATGGACCCAAACAGGTGGTTTATAAAGATGTAGACACATGAAAAGATGGAGAAGTCCAAGCTGTGGGTGGTCTCCAAAAAGGTGGGACTTTGCCTGGGAAAGACACAGGTGGAAAATGCGTTAAGGAGCTTTGCACTGGACCGGCTGGGAAAAAACAATGCCTGTCCTCTTGCAGCTATGCTGATAACACTGCCCTGAAGGACATCCGCCCGCTGCCCACCTTCCTGCCCAAAAGGAGAACCTGTGGCATGTGGTTTCTCCCAGCTCGCCTCCTCTGTCAGCTCCTCCAGGACAGGAGAACCAACTTGATTTTTCCACTCTTTTCAGAGGGAGAAAGTCTTACCATGACTCATGGCAATCTGGAAGTTTTGCCCTTGGTTGCATGGAAAGCAGGACTTCACTTTGGCCACGTGGAGCCTCTGTGCTTGAGGGTGTTTCCATACAATGCAGGACTCTCATCCCCAGACAGGGATGGGGGGTGACAGATTAGCAGGGCTTAAAGAAGAAAAGAGTTGTACACCTAAGTTGTCATCCATATAAAGAAGAGGAATTAAAAATCAAGACCTTTGGGATGAGATAACTAAGTAGAAAAACTGATGAGCTTAAATAAGTACTGAATTCACAAGGAGAGAAACAATATGTAATGAGGCAAAAGGAAAACAGAAAATATATTCAAAGAAATTCCATCTATTCATACAATAGTCTTGAAAACTTGTCTGATGTTATTGGCACTTTTAAAAGCCACTGTTTGTCAGAAAAGCCTTCGTATAAATCTCTGAATATGTTACAGCCTGCAGGAAGGCCGAGTGACTCGTTCTGTTCCCATATTTATTAAAGTAAATTCTCAATTTTTTACATGAACTGACATTTTAAGGCTATCCTTTCAGCAAATTGATTACAAATTTGGATAACTGGAACTGGCTTTGATGGCTGGTTTTAGTTTTATCATCCCTGGCAAATGCTGTTCTAAAGAGACCTTTAAACTAAGTCAGTTACCAAAACTAAAAGGTCTAGCAAAATGGTTTATCTTTCTGATTTTAAGGTAAGAAAACAGTATGAAGGAAAAGAGATTAAATTCATTAAATAATCTGAAATTTGTCTTTGCCCTAAAATTTTACTGAAAACCTCAAACAAAAAATGCTGAAATTCCATATTCTACATGCTGTTTTAAAGGTAGTGCAATAAAGAAGAGTTCATCCGGAATTAAAAGTTTCTTTGATAAAAATATTCAAATGCAACTCTTGTAACTCTCCTCCTACCCAAGTCCCTTTATCCTTCCTAAATGCAGTCCCAGTGAAGCTGGCCCAATCTTGGCAAGGACTTTCACTGACAACGCTCATCTTGTAGCAGTGTATCACACTAGCAAAATCTCTGAATAGTTTTAATTAACACTTCTTGGGTACTTAGCCTAACTATGGCTTTCTGCCCTTAACACCTTTGCAGCTTCATCGTAGACTATCTAACATCACCACTGCATGAAATGGCCTCATGTGGCTGTAAAGCTGCGTAGGACAACTTCTTCAGCAAAGCAAACAGGCAATGGCTGCAAGAGGCATCTTCTTTGCTTTCTTTATATGTTCACTTTACTGGCATTAATGCAGTTACAGAATGGCCACTGAGGGCTCTTCACTGATGTATGACATGAAAGATACGTAAGTTTTATTTTGGTGGCCTCTTTAGGAGTTGGTTCTTCTTCCTGCCAGTCTTCATAGATTATCTTCAGATGACCAATATAGTCTTAGTTTGCTTTTAACTCATATATTTCCATACGAGATCTACTTCCTACATACTAGGAAGCGCTAACAGCAGAGTGGATTGACTCTTCCTAAGGCAAGACACTGGTGCAACCTAGGACAGACACTTGCTTGTTTGAAGAGCTGTTTTTGACAGTCTACTGACTTACTGATCATCTTTAATCCTCCCTATATCAGAAAGGGTACTGAAGATAAAAACCCACAAAAATCCAAGAATTTTTCCCCTTGGTCTCTGGAGAGGACCAGATCTCTTGTGGGGTAAAAATCAGGATGAATTGCTGTGATTGACTTCTGCAGGATTGTCTGGGGTGGGCATCCATCTTCACACTCGGTGGCTGTGGTTGGGTAAGACAGAAATGTTCCAGTGTGGGAATGAGCATCATACTGCTTGAAAGTCCTGTCTATGAGATCCTGAGAAACACGTTGCTTCAAAAAAGTCAGGACAGAATGTGGAAACATGAGACAGCATGGGTGGCAATCTGCATGAGATCCTAATCTTAAATTTCATGGAAAGATTAACTTCAGCAGGAGCTGGGCTGTGTTTTAAATGAATGCTGTCCCACAGTCATCCCCAAACCCCTTTGTTCCCTTAGCCAGGAGGCAATCAATTCCTGAGCAGGTCGGTGAGCCTGGCTGTCGAAGACGGCCGTCACTCCTTAGATGACAGCGGTTTCTCGGTGGCAGTATGAAGCAATGCCAATGATTCTGTTCTGTGCACCTGATGGAAAAAATGGGCTCAAAAGGGTTGTGAAAAGATGCAGCCTGCAGCAAGCGCAGCTGGGACACCTGGCTAAGGCCGCAGTGTGGGAGTGAGCAATGGCACCCCAGCTTGTCTGGCTACCATGGTCCACCTCAGCCAGTGGCAGAAAAAAAGTCAACTGTAGGATTGTGCTAATTCATATTCCCCAGTAAGGGGGTCCCCAAGGCCACCCCAGCAGCCAAGCAGCCAGGAGGTGACTGAGCCTGCAATGCTGCTCCTTGCCCAGCTGCTGGGCAGTGGGGATGACTCGGGACCTGCCCCTAAAATGTTTTCTGAGAAGATCCTTCAACACCAGGCAGCATTCCTCTCCACCAGTTTGGTGGGGTTGTATCTTGTGTTTCAAGCATCCAGGGTTTAGCAGAGGGATTAGGGATGAAATTAAAGCAAAAGCAAGGGCTGCTCTCAGCGTGCAAGGTGGTACCACACAGGAGGACACAGAGGCTGGGGAGAGAGAAGCCCCTATGGCTGCTTAACCCCTTCCTCTGGTTTCCACTGTACTGAACAGCAGGATGTCCTCAGCACTTGCAATAAGAGAAGCTGCTCCACCTGAATTAAAATTATTTTTGGCTCACTGCTGGACCAAATCTTCCAACTGCTCACTTCAGCTTCAGCTTCTACCAACCTCTAGTCAGCTGGACCTTCCCAAGCTGCCTTGTTGGGGCTGGCAGCGTTGATCATGCTGTCTGCTCCCTGGCATTTGCAGGAGATGGCAAACATCAAGAGCTTTGCAGCCTCAAGGAGGTCAATGGGATGTTGATCCTCCAGGGTTTTTGGAACTGCAAAAATCATCAGCACACTGGCATGAACTCAGCTGTCCCTCCATGAGAAGGACAAGCCACCAACGCTCACCAGATGTCTTCAGCAGATGTCTTCCAAAGCAACACCACAGTTGGCCAAGGTTGTGGGTGAGCTCTCCAGCAGTCAGCCGGAGAGGGGCCACTGGCTTCCCTACTGCAGAGATTTGTTCCAGCCGGCGGCCTGTCCCCAGCGCGGCAGTGGCTTACACGAAGCAGGACTGTGCATTCCCACAGTGCTTGTTTTGTGTGGGAGAGCTGTTGCAAATCCCCCAGGAGGAAAAGGCCATTTTGCTCGCAGCAAACAGAGTCCTGGGACGGGTCCTGAGCTGCCACCCACTGTCACAGCCCCAGAGGTCCTCAGGCATTTGGTCTCTTAGGAATCACTGCAATAGGAGCAAAGCCCTTGGGAGGGCAGGATTCAGAGGTTTTTTTTCCCAGGTTATTTTCTTTAAAGCCTTTTTCATCTCTGAGGACTCAAGGGGCCCGATTCTGTACTCCTGCTGTCAGCGTTACATGGCCAAACCGAGACATGAGGTGGTGGGAGAGCACTGAAACGCAGTGTTTGCAGGGGCCAGGCGTCAGGAGGTGCGTACGCGAGAACAGCATCCAGTCCCATGGCTGCCTTGGGGGAATCCGTGCTATTTTCCTATTCATTTACTGCCTCAATGACAAGGCAAACATGGGGAAAAAAGAGCTAAAGAGGGCTGAATCTCTTCCTTTGATTATGTCTTTTCACAGATCAAAACCCTTTCATGCAACTCCCAAGCTGGGAAACCAAATGTGTCGGACTGAAACACGGCGTGAGAGTGAACTCCATCAAGAAGAAGGGGGGGAAAAAACAGAGTAGAAATCTTTTGGGCACAGGCAAAGAGGTGGGGGGAGTGTCTGGTCTGCAAAGGCAGGGTGTCTGCAATCTTTGTAACGATTAGATTTAATGGGACAGAAACGTTTCTCTCCTTCACGTCCCCTCCTCCTCTCAGCCCGAGGGGGAGAAAGGAGGGAGGTGGTGATGGGGAGGTGGCGGGGGGAGAGAAGATTTGAAAGAGTCTTTGACGTCAGCTCTGCCCTATAAAAAGCTGGCAAGGAGCTGGAAAGCGGAGATCAGAGCTCGTGGAAGAGCAAAGATGCCAACCCCGAACATCTCCACCTCTGCAGCCAAAGGCTTCCGCAGGGCGGTGTCAGAGCTGGACTCCAAGCAAGCCGAGGCCATCATGGTAAGACAACCCTACCCCACTTCTTTCCCTCCCTCTCCAAAAACCACAGCCTCTCCCGTAGCTATAGGCAGAGGCAGGTAGGGATAGATGGACCAACGCTGCCTTTGTGGGAGTTCCTGCACATGGGCACCTCCGGGCTCCAGGCTGGCGAAGGGAAATTACCTGAACAATTCTCTCTACATATTGGTACATGTGAAATGCAAACATTTAGGGGGATGAAAGCTTGAACACCCCCCCAAAGAAAAACAAGGTAAATAACCCATAGACCTAAGGCAGGAACAACAAGGAATCCCCAGCATGAAAGGCAATTCGAAAATCTTAATGCTCTCCTGATTTCAAGGCAATAAACTGCAGAGATTTCATCTGTTCCAGCATAATGAAAAAGTGTGACTGTTATTTCAGACAACATACGAGGCACAGGCAATTTAATCAGTTTGTTCGCTGCTGCTGCGTCTGCAGTTTTGCTTTCTCCCAGCACATCCTTCCCCTGTTTCTGTTCCCAGCACTCCCTTGATGTGGTCTCAGCCCTGGGTTTAGCCCAGGGAATACTTCTGCGCACACCAGACCTGTATGTGTCAGGGAAAGGAGAGGAAAACTTCCTGCTGAGCTGTCAAGTGCCTTTAGAAAGCCAAGTCTGGCCAACCCATTAGACTGGCTGTAGGGACAGGGACATTTCACCTCCTAACCCAAATGCCAGGGCAGGCAGGAGGAGCCCAGAGACTCCCGGCACAGGAGAGTCCTGTGGGCCAGAGATGTGGCCAGGCTGCAGGCAACCCTAGTGGCAGTGGGTGCACTGGGAGGGGACCCCCTAAGGATGCTCGGCAGGAGGAATCTCGGGAATTGAGCCGGGTTAGGGAGCAGATGTGTTTGGCAGATGTCTGCAGGGTGACTCCAGCAGGTCGGCTATAGAGCTCCCCGTTTTCCTCCCTTACGCCTGCTGCCTTTTTCACCCACTCTCCTCTTAACCCTGTGTGATGCACTGACTCGGTAAAATCAGCCACTACATAGGCAGCGAGAGGTGTTTTGGAGAGTGGAGTGTGCTGGAAAGGAAGGGAAACATTTAGGAAACAAGGAGGTAAGCTTACTTTCTCTAATAAATGGAAATCAGGGAAGGCTTCCCTCTCACACAACCATTTTCATTCTGGCAAAATAATGAACACTTCAGTGGTTCTCGAAAACCCGGTATTTTCCAGACTGCTCATCAAATCAGTACTTGAGACACTTGTTGCTGTCTGGAGAAGGGGTGAGTGTTTGGTTATTACCCACTCTGGGGTGCTGCTTTGTGTTTGATGGGAAATGGGCCACTGAACGAAGGGGCCAGGGGAAATGCGGGTTCACCAGGTGTGCTGGCAGGAGCGTGGCAGCCTGCTTGGGGTGAGCGGCTTCCCAGCCTGGGGAAGACATAAAACCTCAGCCTGTCTTTGTGTCCCTTCTTTGAATGGAAATTCTCAGAAAAACAAAATAAAAAAACCCCTTAGCCCTGTTAGGATCACTCCGAGAGCAGGCTGCATGAAAGGCTTTGCCCTTTGCTCTCACCTAGCATAGGAGCTCTCCACAATCCCATCACTTATTTTGCTGGCTTGTACCAGGCAAGAGGCATGACTCTGCATTTGTATGTGACGTTGCGTGTCCCCGGCCCTTGTGGTGTCGGTGTGGCCATGGGTGATCGGCCACCCAGCCCCTGCCCGCCACCACACCAGCTCCAGCAGGTCTGAGGTGTTCCCTTGCCATTAACCTCCAGGGACCAGCACCCCGCTGCAGGGGAAACTGTGCAAACTGGGGGAAAAAAGGACCTTTGCAATCCCAGAACTCATCTACACCAGCAGGTATTTTACATGTCAGCTGGGCCAGCCAAACATCAAACTCACACTGTGGAAAAATCTCTTGTTATGTATTTAGTTTTTCTGCTGCTAATAGTTTTTACAAGACACCCTGGGACTGTAGCTGGAGCAGGGTTTGGTTACAGAGCACACAAGCAGAGCCAGGCAGGAGGCAAACCAGCAGGAAGGAGTGCCCAGGGAAGCAGGGGTGGAACATTGCTGTCCCCACGCTGCAGGAAGGGAAATAGTCATTACAATCCTTCCTGCTTGCTGCAAATAATGAGCCAGGAAAAAAAAGCCAAAGTACTTTAACTCAGAGCACAGTTTTTTTAATGACACTGCTTAGGCAGGGCACTCTGAGCTGCAGCAAATTCAAAGAAGGAAAACCAAACCAACCCTTCATAAGAGTTGAATGACCATATCAGACTCAGGCCCCGGTTAGGCAAATGAATGTTTTGCAAAATCAAATTAAATTTCTTACTGTAGCTAGATATGCACTGAGGGAGCTAGTCTGCAAGGCAGTTTGGAAATACCATGTAAAAGTGCCTTCTGAAGAAAGGAAGGCATTTATCATGAGAGACCTGTTTGGTTAGTTTGTATGCCAGACTCCTAATTTCCAGCAAAAGGAGGTAATACCCCAATGAGCCTAAATGTGAGGGGCAGAAGAGAGGACGATGAGATGGGGAGCACCCAGCCACGCAGCCTGTACCTGGCAGGAGAGGCAGCAGACAGGCAGACCTCTCCCAGTGCTCTTCTCCCAAGCAAAATTCAGCCTTTTTCTTTTTTTTCTTTTTTTTTTTTTTAATTTACCCACCCAAAACATGCCAGCATGGAGCAGCTAAGCAGCTTCCAGGACCCCTCGACAGGGACCGAAACCCCCCCGCGCCTGCCTGCTAGGGGCTACCCTGTCCCAGCACATGGGTCTGACTGGTCATGGCTGTGTGGAAAGCCCCGGTGAGGCTTTCCAGTCACACAGGTCTGCTCGCTATTTAAACTCTTTCCAGCTGGATTTTAACTTGGTTTACAGCCTAAACATGGGGTCTAATTTCCCTCCTCTCCCCTCCTCCACCCCAAAAGTAAAATCCTGCTGTACTTCTGTACGCCGGGGCACAGTGTGATAAAACATCCTTAGCTAAAGCACTGCCTGGCTTGGGACCGCTGCAGACCCCAGTTACTGTGGCTAGCACAAGGCTGTTTGCCCTGCTTATTGCAGGCACTTTAAAGTAAACACTGCCTTAGCTTTAAACACAGTAGTGATATAAAACATGCACTTAAAGCTGAGCACATGCTCACAAGCTTTTAAAAGTTATGCCTCAGGATACTTACTAGGTGTCTTCTCTCTTTGGGCATGAATAACATCAATTTAGACAAGCAGCTTATATGTACTTATTTGTTAGAAGGTGTTTTTTCTGTGCCACAAGGAATAAAGGGGTTGAGGATCAGCAAATATAATTTCAGAGGGGTATCTTTATTAAAAAAGGACTGGATAGAAGTGCATGTGCTGGCACCTAGATGTGCTGCATTTTTCAGGCTGCATTTAAAATGTCAGCTTTACACCGCTAAAGCATCCAAGAGGATTTTCACAGGGAACATTAGTTACTGATGGTGGGCTTTGAAAATTGGAGAGAAAATGGGCTTAGTAGTTGAGCAGGCTGTCTTTTTGAAAGGAAAACATTCTCCAAAGTTTCACAAGATAGGGAAGGCACTGTGGTTAGCATCTGTCACCTTTCCAGATATTTTCAATGTAATCAGAGGGAAAACTACAGCCAGTCCAGCGCTATATGCAGGTGCTGGATGGTTTTATGTGCTGCTTCTTCTTCAGTGCTTCCCCACGATTCTTTTTAACAAGTTCTGAGGGTTTGTCATCTGGTTTGGGTATCAAACACAGAAAATTGGAACCAGCTGAGCTGCTCCTAAATGGAAAACTGGTTGTAAAAAGATCAAGAATAAATAAGTTAGTATATGAGCTACTTGTATAACAAAAGAAACAGCAGTGATGGAAGTAGTTTATAGCTCACTATAACTATAAATGAGTGACCTAACATGACCCCAGGCACAGAGTTGCAGCATTTAGATGCAATTCCAAGTAACAGAAATCTGCAGGAGTTTGTTGGGACAAAAAAAAAATCTATAGATCAGTGGGAGGAATTTATTTTCTGGGTTATATGGATGTGGTTCCCATTACACTTCAATGGGCAAGCATCCACTTAATATCAGAAGAAAATGTCGCGTTGGATCCTGGGAGCAGTTTAGCTAAGCTGCCCTGCTAATACACCTGCAAACAGTTCATGTTTCCTGGCCAGGCCACAGCTGTGGGCTTCAGCTGTCCCTCATAGCTTATCTTTTCTCAGTTGACTTCATGTTTATCTAACACCTCTCCACTTGAGTTCATCAGACACCTGAAAACTGCCTAAGATTGTTTCTGATTTTTATTTTTTGAAGGATATTGAAAATGTTGCTAGGGAAGGTGAGGGGAGAAACCCAGTCTCTAGTTGTGCTGCAAGGATATTTTACACAGATTGTTCCTACAGCTTTTCTGAAAGTTCAATTCTAAAGCCTCAGTCCTCATCACCAGAGCTTCCTCTACAAAGCCAGGCAAGTCAGTCCAACCTTCCCCTTGTTCCTCTGCTGAGACACATCAGTCACACATCATCCAGCTACCGAGGATGCCTCTGATCTCCCCTACAGCTCTATCAGAAGTATTATTTATTTCTGTTCTGCCTTCAGTCTCCGCGGTTCATTGGTAGACGTCAAAGCCTCATTGAAGATGCCAGGAAGGAAAGAGAGGCTGCAGCTGCAGCCACTGATGCTGCAGAGTCTACAGAGACCATTGTCTTCGAGGAGAAGGATGGGAGAGCCATGCTGAACCTCTTCTTCATGCTCAAGGGAGCCAAGGCTTCACCACTGTCCCGTGCACTTAAGGTATTTGAGGTGAGTACCTAACCTGTTGTATGGGACTCAAGGAACACACTACCGGTTTCATGGCTGTTCTGTGAGAAATATCACCTGAGTCTACTAAAGAAGACAGATTAGGTCTGCCTACTGCAAATTATCAGTTAATTGTCTGATGTCCCCACAGTCATGCTTTGCTCGTGCGCCAGCATGCCCTCATTTTCCATCATTAAGAATGAGCCATACCTCTGTCTGGTAGTGCTGTTAAGCTCTAGGCTTAACTTTGCTTAATTACTGGATCCAACCACACAGTTTCACACCTACAGTCCACACCCTGTGGCTTGTAGCATACTCTGACAGCACCCTCCACTGCTCAGCACTTCAACTTCATGCACAGGGCTCTGATCCCACGTTCAAAGCAAGCCGTGTGCCCTGCATGGCTACAGACTGAACCCCCCTTACTTGTGGGTCAAGGCTTTGGCAGTCTCTGAATGGCATTGCCACATTGGTCCTTGGTCAAAGAGTTACAGGAACAACTTCACCCTGGGTGTAAAACTGGTGTATTGATTTCAAAATTACCTCCCTACTTCAGGGATGAATTTGATTCAAATGTTAAAGGCTCTGCTGGTTCCCCCCAGAGATGCTCCCTGTATATGGCTTTAATACCAGGGAAAACTGATAACTGATTGAGCTTTTTCCCCCTAGTCAGCAATATAATGTTGCATTATCTAGGATCTCAGTACCATGAATGGAAAGACTAAGATAAGCGCTGCCTATTTAAACAGTAATCAAAACATGACAACTTGCATTTATGTAGTATGTTTTCATCCAGAAGGATTCAAAAGTGTTTTGCAAACTGAGGTTCTGAGATATGTTTTATCTACAGTAGTTTAATTTCATTGACTTCAGCAGTGAGAGGAAAGGACAATTTGTTCCTATTAATCAGCCACATGGGTTGTAAGGGGCCTCAGGAGGTCTCTAGTCCAACCTCCTGTTCAGAGCAAGTCCAGTCACAGCAGGTTGCTTGGGGCTGTGCTTGTTGCATTTTGAGTATCACCAAGGTAGACATCCCACAGTCTCCTTGGACCCCTTGAGCAGAGTTTGACTGCCTTCATGGTAAAAAGCTTTTTCTCTTTTCTTTTTGCTTTTAATGTCCTTGCTTCCAGCTTGTGCCCATTGCTTCTTGTCCTTCCACTGTGTACTTTTCAGATGAGTCTGTGTCTGTCTTCTTTGCACCCTCCCACCAGGTACTAGTAGACAGTGAACCAATCTCCCCTACCCCTTCACTTCTTGAGGCTGAACAAATCCAATTCCCTCAGTCTTTCTTCATATAACATTGTGCTCCAGCCCACGAGCATGTTGGCAGCCCTCCACTATACCTGCTACAGCACATCAATGTCTTTCTTCTTTGGGACATGGTACTCCAGATGTGGTCTCCCTCATCCCAGATAGAGAGGAGGAATCGCTTCCTTTGATCTGTTGTCTACAGTCTTGCTACTACAATTCAGTATGTGGTTGGCCTCTCTTGTCACAAGGGCATGCTGCTATCTCATATATTAATACACATGATAATTATATAACACCTTCTTTCCCATGAAATGCAACCACTTCTGAGGTAAAAACAGATCACCAGCAACACTATACAGCAAAACCACTACCTAACAGCTGTAAACATACAAAAAGTGTGTTTGGGGGATAAGTATTTCCCTGAAATTGTAGGGCATTCTAGCTATTCATTGCCCATGCAATTCTATCTCTGATAATCTTATGAAAAGCGTTTAGGATCTTCAGCAATTATAAAACGTCTTGCATCTCCTCTAAGAGGACTGTTAAGAGAAAAGCTGTTTTCTGGGCAACATATGGTTCTTGTCTCGAGACTGGAAGAATCTCTAAGAGAAGCTTGTCAGATTAAAGCCTTGGTGTTGCCATGGTTGGGGTCTCCTTCCTAGAAGTGCACAACTGCCAGATAAGGCATGAAAAATCCGCCAGTGTAACATTTCAAATACAACAGACTGCTTAGTGGGTATGAAACATAGAAGTGTATGCTCTTGTACTTGGTAGATTTTATGTTATGCTGCATTTAAAATCTATAATTTAAATGATTTTTAAAACATCAAGCAAGAAGCAGGGGCAGCTTATGTTCAAATATTATTTGTTTCTTCCTGGAGCAATTTACTTGCTGCATCAAGAGCTTTCCTAGTAAAAAAGCTTTTTGCGCTTGTCGCAGAGAGAGCTTTAAATATAATAAAAAGACAAGCATGTCAAGCCACAACAGAGGAAGATTCATTTCCCAGATCCCTCTGGCAATGCAGGTACAAGATATGAAAGCAGACGGGCATAATGACATTTGCCTCATCATGAACCAGGCTGCAGGGAAGCTGGTTTCACTCTTCTGTATGTGTTACATGCAGCCAAAGCATAGGTAATGCAATCACAGCTGTCAGATTAATGCAAAGGTATTGATTGTTGAGGAGACAATGTAATAGTGAAGTTGGTGGGTACATTAAAAAACATGGCGCTAAATTTAATTTACCTGTGGCATCTCATCTGTTCCTTCTCATCTTTCTGCCTCTGATTAACAGAGGAAATCATGTCCCTTCCTCTACCAAAGATCTTGCAGAGACTTTGGAAAGGTTGGGTCATTGCCCAGGGACTTGGGCTTTTACTGCGAGTTTTTGCTGAGCTAAAGAAAATATCCATAAATCTACCAGGGACCTTTGGAAGACTATCAACTCCATTTTGTCTCATTACCTTTGGAAGACTATAAACTCCATTTTGTCTCATTCTTTGGTGGAGGTCAGTTCTGATAAGGAGCCCAAATGATATCAGTTCTGATAGTGAGCCCCAAATTAGCGCTACTGCAGCCTGGGTACGGCTCAGCCCCGCCGGTTCAGCACCATGGCCAGCGCCGCCCCGCCTGCCCACGCCCGCGCAGTGCCTGCCCCTTCTACGTCATCGCCAACCCCTTCCACGCAACCAGCAGAAAAGCACCTCTGCCTACAGTGGGAGATTAAAGGAAAGGGGGTCATAGGAAGTGGCATTTTGCTATATCAATTTCCCCTCTTGATACAATCTTCTTTGCCACTGTGGAAGTCTTCTGTTGATAGTTATTGACCAGCCCCACTGGTGGTCTGTCCAGTAGGAAAAACTGTGGAATAAGTGTGTTTATCCCAGGGGGTGGAAAAAAGAAGAAGAAAAAGACAAGGGGGAGTCCCTCCCAAAAGTATCCATAGTGACATCTTTGGAAAGTACCAGCAGGTGTTTCACGTGTTGTTTAATGTTTTTGTTCTCCTTTTCCATATCCCAAAAGACATTTGAAGCTAAAATTCACCACCTGGAGACCAGGCTTAGCCGAAAGCCCCGTGAAGGGACTGCTGAACTGGAGTACTTTGTGCGCTGTGAAGTCCACAGCTCTGACCTGAATACTTTCATTAGCTCCATCAAGAGGGTAGCAGAAGACGTGAGGACCACTAAGGAAGACAAATGTAAGGAACTTACAAACTGTTTCACTTTTGCGGAGAGGCTGAGCTGTAGAAACAGGGTGGAGACTTTGCTATTCCCAAAAAAGGGGAAGGGCTACTGTATGCTGAATTTGAGCAAAACAGAAAAGACTGCCTCTGGGACACCTGAATCCTGAAAGCTACTTCCCTCCTTGTCCATTTCTCAACAGACTCCAGAGTCCATAGCCCATTCTTCTGGTGTCATATTGAAAAAATAGAAATAGGAGATGAAAGTTCATGCTTTGTTCACACCTCTCCTACAGAGTTCTCCATCCCTACTCCAGTGTTTTATATTATAAACACAAAGCAGTTTTCTACCTGTGTGTCAGGAACTCTGTAGAGATCCAGCACTAAACTACAAGACACTCCCCATGCCATCCTGTTCTGAAGACAGGGTGATTCTTATTGTAATATATCCCTAGAGATCTGTAGTGATCGCTCTATAACCAGTTGGACCTCTGGATTTGTTTTTAATTTGAAGTCTAGAATCTTTAGGTAAAATCCAATTTTCACCTTGTTGTTACTTTTGTCACAAAATACTCTGCTGAGAGATGGGCAGGGAAGTCATGAGATGAGATCATGGCATTAGACCTGACTCTAGGACAAGAGCATTGAGAGTGTGGGACTACTGCCCGGAAGCACGGCTGTGTCATGTGCTGTTTGTTATGTATGTGCATTTGGTACACCAGGTCAGAGGTATCTTATTCAACCTCACAACCCCTTCTCAGCAGGGGATGCTCCATCTTCCACAGCCAGT
The DNA here is from genome assembly GCA_013401315.1 of Balaeniceps rex. Taxonomy (NCBI): domain Eukaryota; kingdom Metazoa; phylum Chordata; class Aves; order Pelecaniformes; family Balaenicipitidae; genus Balaeniceps; species Balaeniceps rex. The sequence goes on along the minus strand of VYZW01024834.1, from coordinate 291,901 downwards.
TTTTCTCTTTCTCTCTCCTCACAGTTCACTGGTTTCCCAGAAGAATCTGTGAATTAGACAAGTGCCACCATTTGGTCACCAAGTTTGACCCTGACTTGGATCTGGACCACCCGGTGAGTTATCTGTGTGGGCACATGCTCAGGTTAGAGTCCTGAGCCTTCCCTCAGAAGCAGGGAGCTGGAGAACACCTATTAGTGCAGCTGCTCAGGGAACTGTAGTGCAATCACCACCACGAGAGAAGTTTCTCCAGCCAATGATGAACTTTGTTGGGTGAGAAATTTTAGTAACTCATTAAAAATCCTGTCTCTGTTCCTATTTGTCATCACAGGGCTACTCTGACCAAGTATATCGCCAGAGAAGGAAATCGATAGCAGAAATTGCTTTTCACTATAAGCAGTAAGTCCCTTTCCTAGCATCCATGCAGGGATAATGCCATGTCAATCCAACCTGTTGGGAAGTCATTGTGCTACCTGCATGAGACTTCTCTTCTTTTATGTTTTGTCTCCCCATTCAGCCTTGCCAGCTCTTTTTGTGTCTCTCTTCTCTTTATGTATTCCAGTCTCTTCTTAATTAAAAATGTCTGTGGACATTAATTCATACATTGATAAAGCCAGAATAAACCTCCCGCATAACAAAAGACATGTATAATTCCATCAGACCTCAAACTTCATTTTGAAATGTAGCATCTCTTTTAGAATGACATCTAGTTTCAACTTCAGTGTTTCAAGTACTGAAAAAGCTACCACGTGCCCAGAAAGCTTGTTCCAATGGTTCATTATCCTGGCTGTGAAAAAATGTGGGTTTTATTTCTAAACTGAACTTTGGTAGCTTTAGCTTTCACCCAATGGATAATACACGCCTTTCATCTGCTAGATTGAATTCTGCTGTCACATTTTTTTTGCTATCAGGGTATTTATAGACTAAAAGGTTCACATCCTAACTCTCTCTGATAAATTAAATAGATTCTAGTAATGGTCTCATCATTGTCTTATATAGATTTAAGACTACCTCTTGTACTCCTACTTAATACTCCTGTTATGATATACGCAGTGATAGCACTCAGCCTCTTCACTGCAACCTCAGACAGAGCTCTAATATTTGGTTGGGTTTGTAAATATTCCCTAGATCCTATTCAGTAACACTACCTTCCACTGTAGCGTCTCCCTCTCTGAGCAGGACTTTAAATGTAGATTTCTGTAGCGAGCTGTGCTGAAAACAGGCTATGGAAATTATATGTGTCACTTTCTTGAGCTACTGCTGCAACCGGTGTGATCCCAGCATGGCTTTCTGCTCTGTTAGGTTTCATGTTCTTTGCAGATTTGAAGCCCAGAATATAGACATTGGTGTTTTTATCCTGTACTAATACTAAATGCACAGAAAGTCACTGTGTGAGCAGTGAGGGATACAGGAAGAAATACTGTCCTAAGATGACGCACCCATTTAAGATGTCTTCTCTCACATCTCGTCTGCAGGTTAGCATTTATGAGCCGCTGTGTAGCATCCCTTCAGGCTGTTAATGGAAAAGGAACTATGCTTTATTGCTGTAATATACGAATATCTCATTGGTTCAAATACAGAACAGAAGGATTTAGGAAATACAATTGCTAATTATGATGCAGAAAAGGCAAAAGTGTCAGTCTTATTTAGTTCCCACTTATATCAATGTTAAGATTTTCTTTTCTTGCCGTCCTTACTGACAATATATTTTTCTGCAGTTCAAATGCATTGTTTTCTTTATTAGCTGCTTTTATTTCCCAGCCACTGATTCATTCTTGGAGCCATCAGCCCCCTGAAGTTCAGGCATATCAAATTAATTTATTTTCACACAAAGTTTCAATTTTTTCCAGTGAAAACCTTTTTTTTTTTTTTCCTGGAAAATATTATGCCTGCTAAGCTTTCACTCATCCCTCGTTCATTTACAACCTCTGGCTAGACTAATGCTTTTCTCTGTGTCTATGTACTTGTTGCACCTGCACAAATGACCCGATACTAAGGCTTTGTCTTTCCTGTCACCCCCTTGTTTGGTTTAAAGTAGATTGATCAACATCATGCAAAGCTTCTCCAAAGCGCTTCCTTCTGAAAGGGAAGAGAAGCCTGGCTTGTGCTCTGCTGCTGTCAGTAACGGTGCATTTGCCTTGCAGCGGGGACCCGATCCCTCACGTGGAGTACACAGCAGAGGAGATTGCTACCTGGTGAGAGCTCATTTAATCTGTGACCTTTGTTGGCTTCACCACTAGAAGCTGGGGATAAAAAACCTAAATGGTTAGGGCATGACCTCTTGAAAAATGTATCAGGAGTGCAAGCATCCTGCTTAATGGCTTGTTATAAAAAGCAGTAACTCATTGCACACTGTTTTATGGTAGGGACTGCGTTCGGGAGAGCAAGCAATCCAAAACAGTGGTGCTCTGTCTCCTCCTCTCTGAGAGCACTTTCACGCTGCAGCCCCCAGGGTTTTCCTCCAAAGGAGCCTCCCCAGAGAGTGAGGTAGATAATTTGGAGTCCCACTTCTCTAAGGGGACCTGGCTTAGTAGCAGCCTCCAGAGAAAGGGCAGTTATCATAGCTGCAGAAAGAAGTATGAGGCCCGTGGTGACTATCTGCATGGTACCTCGCTGGCCTCACTTAGGAAAACACTTCGTTTGAACATGATTATTTCCAGGAGTGTTGCTGCAGGAGTGTCTCTGAAAACAAGGCCAGCTCATACAAGCTGAGTACACAGGCTCCTAAACAAGGTTATCTCCTGATTACATTGACTGTCTTCATAGTGCAACTTCAGGAGCTAACCTACAGGGAAAATTTTAATTCCAGTTAATACCTTTTATACAATCTTCTGACCTTCAAGGTCAGAAATAGGTCTGTACAGAGACAACTGCTGACTTTGCAGGCTCGTTGGAATGTGTGTCTGTATGTTTACATCCCCCTGTCAATGTGCACAGACATAGACTTAGTGGTGGAGAAAGGCAAAAGGACACGAAACCTAGAGGTGTGAGTCCTTGATACTGTATAACCAGAGGACATGAGAGGACTACACTCATCAAGCCATTGAATGTCTGCCACCTCTTGTCCTGAAGGAAGGAGGTGTACAGCACCCTGAAGAGCCTGTACCCCACCCACGCCTGCAAGGAGTACCTCGAAGCTTTCAATCTACTGGAGAAATTCTGTGGCTACAACGAGAACAACATCCCTCAGCTGGAGGAGGTCTCCCGCTTCCTGAAAGGTGGGTCTGAGCCGGGGGGGCCCAGGCCCAGGGTCTGCCAGCGCTCCAGCATGGTGGTGGCAGCTACAGCCAGGAAACCCTATCCAAAAGGAGGAGTGTGTGAGCTGAGATTTGGGAGGAGAGCTGGTGGAGGCTTGTGCATTGCCCACAGAGGACAGAGGTAGACACCAGGCAGTGGGGACTGCAGCTAAACACAGTGGGCTGCAACTGAAGGTCAAGTCCGTAGTCAAATGATCCCACTGAACACCTAAAGAGCAGATGTTGCTGCCTAGTAGGAGCAAAAAGATTAGGCCTTTAGTTGGCACAGTGGAAGGCCTTTAGTTTCCAGCACTGGTGCTTTTGCTGTCTGTGCTGGGAACACGGGATACCAGCACAGCCCGTGGGCCATGCACTCCCGCAGAGACGGTATGCGCTGTTTCAGAGAGGACCGGCTTCCAGCTCCGGCCGGTGGCCGGCTTGCTGTCAGCGCGGGACTTCCTTGCCAGCCTGGCCTTCCGCGTCTTCCAGTGCACGCAGTATATCCGCCACGCGTCCTCGCCCATGCACTCCCCTGAGCCGTGAGTATCGCCCAGCCCCAATGGCCTCCCCTGCCCGGACATCCCGCCTGACCAGCAATTAATCTTCATCTCTAATGGACAAACTCTGTCTGTTGCTGACCGCGTTTTCCTCCTTTCCCCCTGGGCATCGGCAGAGATTGCTGTCACGAGCTGCTGGGGCATGTACCGATGCTGGCCGACAAGACGTTTGCCCAGTTCTCTCAGGTAAGGTGGTCGTCTGCTTCCTCGCCCCCAGAGGGCAGGACACAAGGTGGGAACCCAAACTAACCCAAGTCTCACCACCTAAACCCTTCTTGTTCTAGGATTTATTTATATTAAGCACGATGTTCAGGAGCCCTAGTGATGGACCAAGAACCCTAATACAGAGTAAAAATGTCAGACTGTGCAGCAAAGTGGTTTTAGTCAGAGCATGATGAAGCCCCAGCAGATGCATGGCAGAGCAGGGCAACTATATCTGTTGTCTCAAGGCAATAAAACAGAGCAATCCACGCGTAAGGCCCTCAGACCAAATCTGTCCTGATGTTCATCCCTTCCCTTCTCTTCCCAGGACATTGGGCTGGCGTCTCTGGGAGCAACTGATGAAGAAATTGAGAAACTCGCAACGGTAAGTTTTCCTCTGCTGGATGGGGGGCCCGACCCCTCCAGCAGCACTTCTTCATTATTGCGGGGACTGGTCCAGCCTGGTCTCTCCAGATTTGCAGGATCAGAGTCCCTACCCAAGCTGCCCCAGCCCTGCTCTTTCACAATGACTGCAGAGCAGAGATCAGTTAAACAGCAGAGCTTGCTTGCACATTAACCCAATTTTCTCGGGCACCAGAGTATCATCAAGCATCGTATTTCTAACGACAGCACTGCTGGGACTCTTTGGAATGGGATTAAATGACATCCGGTTCCGTTGACTCTCTCTCGGCAAGGTGACCTGTCCTGCTCCAAGGGCACCGAACAGCAGCACCGTGCAGCAGCCAGGCACGCAGGGGACCCGTCCAGGGACACAGTTTCCATCTGTCCCAGCATGGCAGCAGCTTAGTTTAGCACTTTGCTTTGGCAGCGATGGGTGCAGGGTAAGGAGACAGGACAAAGTGCCAGGCGCCTGTTCATTTAAACAACCCCAGTCCCCAGCTGTGATGCAAGGACTCAGGAGTGACAGGGAGAATGAAGAGCTGTGTCACCTCTGCGTTTTTCTTTCTCCTTTCACAGCTTTACTGGTTTACAGTGGAGTTTGGGCTCTGCAGACAGAATGGGATAGTTAAAGCCTACGGAGCCGGGCTCCTGTCTTCCTACGGGGAGCTCATAGTAAGTCCCAGCATAACTTGCCTCTCTGCTCTAGACCCTATACAGCAAAAAACATTCTTCCTCTGCACAGCTCCAATGCCTTTACCCATACTGTTCTCCACCTCTGTCTACCATATACATGCCCTCCAATCCCCTGAATTTCATGCTGGCATTTTTTCTGCTGTGTCCATAGCACTCCTTGTCAGATGAACCAGAGGTGCGGGACTTCGACCCCGATGCTGCTGCCGTTCAGCCCTACCAGGACCAGAACTACCAGCCTGTATATTTTGTGTCCGAGAGCTTCAGTGATGCCAAAAGTAAACTGAGGTAGGACTGGCCAGTGAGGGAGACCCAAACAGAAAGAAATTAATATATTGAAACAGGGCTCGACACCATGGCTGCTTTCAGTTCAAGGTCTCAGAAGTACTGTGGAAACTGTTGTCAGGTCTTTCAAAGTAAAGTGATTCTCCAGTTCCTACAGGGTCCAACTTCAGTCCCGTGAATTTGTCCAAGAGCCCCCCAAAAATATGCTGGACTCAAGGGTGTGGGTGTGGAGGAGTGGGATGGAGTGGGAGGCAGTCTTGGAGACAAGACTGAGGGAGCGAGAGAAGGGACAAATCTAGCTTGTCTGCCTAGTTCTTATAGGAAGGAATTACAGACTATCTCCAGTTCCCAGGGGAGGCCAAGCAACATAAGAGAGGGCTGGTAGTCCGGAGATTGGAGACCCAAACCACCCACCAGGACCACCTCTGCTTCCCTGCTGCAGAAGGGCCAAGTGATACAGGTCAGGTACCAGCTGTCCCTCATAGGGGCATCTTGCCAGCATGGGTCATTCTGAAATACGGGCTTCTGCATCATGTAAAAGTTTGCTTTGTGGATGAAAGTTTTAGGAGAGGGGTGAAGAGCTGCTCAAAACAGTGGCATTCTCTGAATTTAGGATGCAGAAAGATGTTTGTCTTTCTGAGCAGCTGCTGGGCAACTTACCCATTTATCTTTCAACCAGCAAAAAAAGCCCCGGCATCGTTAATAGCCCGTACACAAACAAAAAGATTTGCTTGATGGGGATAGATTTATCCATGGAAAAAAAGGAACTTCTGCTTCGTAGGCTGGTTAACATGTGTTAGCAGACCCCAGACAGCATCCCACCAGTATAATTGGGTTTCCCCATCCCATGGGACTGCAAACAGGATGGAGAGGGGCAGCTCTACCCACAGACATCTGTTCAGAAGAGCATTTTCTTGGCCATACCAGAATTGCCCACAGGAGGAAAGCTCAGTCCTTTAACATTTGACTGACAAAGGAAAGCTTTGCCTATACCATTTTATCTTAGCTTAGGAAGGTGATAGGATGAGACAAAGTATTACACAATGTACATGACTTTGCAGTTCCTGCAAGTGGGGTATTTCATATAAATAACGTGGTGAGGACTGCTATATTTCAGCTTCTGCTTTTATTACCCTCACTTGCACTGTTCATACAACTGGAGTCCAGTTGCTCAAAAGCAAACACCTGGGGAGCCCGTCCTCTCACATGCACTAGGCTGCTTTAAAAAAAAGCCAGCTGTTGCCTAATGAGTCATTTGCTTGCATTTAAAAAGGAAAAATATACCACATACACAGCCAAGATTAGGCTAGAGGGTTTTGACAGTGACAAGCACTGTAAATTATCCTCTTCAAAGAACTGTGAGACCACACAGATGTCAGTCTATGAGGTGAAAACATCTATATTTTTTGCATTACTGGCAGCTGCCACCATGGACCTGATTATCAGTGTTATCTCTCAAGAAAAGCCTCTTTTCCCAGAAAGAAAACTTTCCACTAGTTTTCTAGGGTGGACACACACCCCAAATGCCCTTCCAGGCATCCATGTTGTACTTGTATGCTTCAAAAGGTGTCAAGTGAACACACCCATGTGGAGGGCAAGTTTCTAACCATTAGCAGCTGTGCTACAAGTCATCACCGTGGCTGACAGCATTAACAAGTGAGGTGAGCCAGCCCTTGCCTGGGAGATCTGGGGGCACTGAGATAAATTGCATCTTTTAGGAGGTGGGCAACGTGAGTTGGTTTTGTTTCTCTGCAAATGTGGCAGCTCCCTGAAAGGGCCAGCCTACGGCTTTGGCCATGTTGCTGCTTGGCCCTGTCTGGAACTGGTGGTATTTTCCCCAAACCCTGGCAATTCAGGACTAGGCTTTCCCACGGCATGCAGTACCAGCTGCAGGAGCATCTGACAAAAGGGATGCGCTTCCCCGAGCCCTGTGCCAGAGCAGACCCACGGTAGCCACAAGAGGGTACCCTAAGCTAAGCAATTCAGGAGCAAAAGGGTGATGCTTCAGCAGAGGCGAGGAGCATGCCTGTTGCTAGTCCTGTTTGCCCCCTCATCTTCCCAGTCCTTTCCAGCATGAGATTGTAGCCATGAGTACCTAAATATAGATTCCCAGCTCCATATTTACACAGCCACTAAACAAAAACCCCTTACCTTGTCAAGTGTACGAATCTTAGTGTTGGAGGTGAATATGAGCAACTTTGGGGAAACCTTACCCTTGATTTGTTTTCACTTGACCATATACTTCTCCATTAGAAAGGTAGCAACAAGGTCTTGCTCTTGAGAGGTGTCAGGCTCATCACTGAGATCCAGACTCCAGTTGGCTTTGGGTACAATAGTACAATGTTGCTCAGCCGCATGGCTTCGGTGATGCTATTCCCATCCCCTCACCCAGGCCTGAGCCACTGCCTGTCAAATTTATCCTTAATATGGCTTGCAGCTAGTTCCCCCTCCCCAAGCAGAGATTAGTCAATAAATGAATGTCAGAAAGGATTTAGGAGTATAATGCTATAAGACCACAGGCTTTCCCTGCAATTAGCTTCTAAATCTCCTTGGTGTTTTTAAAAAAAAAAAAAAAAAAAGAAATTGAAGTAGAGGATGCCTGGGGATGGCCATGGAGGTGCCCAGTTCAGTGCACCCTTTCGGTTTGATGCAAGCCCATGTGTTCAGCCCATGGAAACCTGCAGGCAAACTCATGGTCTTCCTTGCTCAAGATCTCAAGTGCTGCTATAATCCTGTGGAGCTGGAAAGCTGGGAAACCAGAGCTTTTGTGCTAACCTAGAAACTCTGCCTAAAGGAGGTATTAACCTGTTGTGATTTGGGTGAATGGTGTTGTGTAGGAAGCAGACTCGGGACCCGTCTCTTGCACCAAGCCCTCTGCACCCTTTCCTTGCAGGAGCTATGCGGCACACATCAAGCGACCCTTCTCGGTGAAATACGAGCCCTACACCCACAGCATCGAGCTCCTGGACAGCCCTCAGACGATCTGTCACTCCCTGGAGAGCGTAAGGGATGAGCTTCACTCGCTGATTAATGCGCTCAATGTTATCAGTTAATACGGGAACCGGGCTCTTTCCTTCCCCTCGTCCCTCGTAGCCCCAAAGCTGCCCGCCCTGCCCTCACCTAGCTGATAACTCCTACCTGTCTTCTCCAAACATTTGCACCACTGCCTGTCACCACGCGACCCCAACAGCTTTCCACTTTTGTATGTAGGGCCAGCTCGGAGGAGGGCAGAGGGACAGACCCAAGGCCTGCTGACGTTTTGGGTAGCTTTTCTGTTGACTGCTGGAAGAGGCTTAACACACACCAAAAGCATGGCCAAGCTACAAAGTTGAAGTCAAGAGCTGTGTGCTAGGCTCCTGGGTGCAAGGAAGAGGAGAAAAGCTTCATTATTTTTTAAAAAGAGAGAGAGAGAGAGAGAGAAAAAATCTATTTTTTTCAGTTTGAGAGAATAAATTAATCTGCTTTTCTAGCCCCAGAGCAACTCCTATAGCAACTGCATGAGGGACCCTCAGTCCCCACCATCTCCTGCCTCTTACAGCCTCATACATTTGGGAAATGCAGAGCTGCTCTAGAAGCTTTTCTGCCTGAACCAATCCTATGAGGTTTGAAATTTCAGCTCCCAGCCTCCCCTCAGGTTCTCGCACAGGGGGATGCCTGGGCCTGGGCCCCTGAGGTTCACTACCCCACCAGGCTGCGATAAGCATTGTAGCTCCCCCGAACCTCAAAATCGGCCTAAGCCAGGAGTTGCCTGTCTTGCATAGAGCAGCCCTGATCTACCTGCATCCTCCCCAGCACAAGCACCACAGAGCATGCCCTGGCCACCCTGGACCAGAGTGTGGGCACCCCCTTCAAGCCCTCTTTTAAAAGCTCCCACAGCAGGGAGTGCTCAAGAGCCCAGCTGCCATCCTTCACAGTGGATAGCCCTCACAGCTATTGATGTTCCTGCGTGCTGGTGGGCCTGGGCAGCCTCTTGGTGTCCTGAGTTTATTGGTTATTGCAGACTGAGTGGGGCCACTGGTGTCCTGAGTTTGCCAGTCCTTGGGAGGATTTCACACACGTTCACTTTTCCAGTCTCTTGTTCTTAGATACCCCAATATTACTGTCACCTGGTGTAGCTCAGGTGTGTGACTAATGCTATTGCTGGCCATTTCTGAGGACGGTAACATATGGTTAGGATGCTCAAACCCAGTTTCATCCAGCTTTCACTGTAGATATTAATGGTGTGATCTGACCCAAAGCTCTCAGTTTTCCTCCCCCTGCTTTTGCCCTTCTTATCTTCTTGCAGACTGTCTCATAACTTAGCGGTTTGCTCAGAAGTTTGGCCCAAGGTTATGCAGCTGTGCAGTATCAGAGCTGGGCTTGGGATGCGTGGAGGCAGCTAAACAGCTGTGGGGGACAGCGAAGGGGAGAATTACACATAGTTGTTTGTATGGTCAGTTATAACATTTCTGTAGAGATTTTTACCGTGCTTTTCCACTATATATGATTTTTATAATTTCCTCTTTAAAGAAATGCAAGGCTTAGCAGTCAAGTTTTGGCTATTAGGTGTAAGTATCCTCAATATTTACATATGCCATCACTCTCCAGTGTTACTTCTACTGGGGCTCAGTCATAATAGTTTACAATCCATTACACTTTATCCCATTTCGGACCTTCACATAAATATGCTTAACTCCCAGTTCTCTCAAATTTTAACTACTTAGCTACTGACAGCACTTAGTCTCCCACCTGCTTCAATCCCTCCTTTCTGTTTCCTTTCTTATTTGACCCCCCCCTCCTAAATTCCTCCTAAATTGCTCAGCAGTTCAACACAAGGGCTAGCTGCTTCTCCTCAAGTTGTTCCTCCTTGGAGGATTGTCCCGTAAATGAATAAAACTACTGAGTTCATTCAGTTATTGTAATTTTAGAGTACTTTTTCCAAAGCTTCAGCTATGATTTCCCAATCTGGGTGGATCCAGATCTTGAGCTGTAACTCTCAAGGCTCCCTTAAGAGCTGTAACAATTTTTAATTTGGAGTCTTAAGTTATTACTGTTAGATTAAGTAGCTGGAGCAAGCTATGCAAGACTAAGGCGGTTAGGTCACAGGTTAGCTGCCTAGCCATGAAAATCTCATTGGTGATTCCAGTAAAACAGACTAAAATAAAGAAAATAAAGCTCCAAACAGGCAAGATGTAACAATGAAACCTGTATAGTCAATGCACAGCTTATGGCCTTGCTAGCAATAGCAATGCCACGTCACTGGCCTGCAGGTCACTGTTCCTCCTCTCCGTTGGTAGTCTCCAGCTCCTGGGTTACTGCCTGTGAGTGCAGCAAGGATGCTGCAAACGCTGCAGCAACACCAGTCTCCTGATCAGGACGGAGCAGGGAGTCTCCGTGGAGGTGTTTGTGTTCTGGTCTGGCCTCGAAACCCATAAAGGTCTGAAGGTGGTCGCCTCTAGTTCTCCAAAGCACCTCACAGTCATTATCTGCTTTGTTAAATGTCTAAAATTAATGCAATTTATAAAAAGACCAAAGCTATTAATATGGAGTGAAAAGCCAAGTTAAAAATCCTTGCAACTGCAGGAGCCCTCAACTCCTCTGCCTTGCCTCGGAGTTTGCATTGCTGCTCCATGACTCTGTCAGCTGTTGCTTGTTCAAGGACCTGTAGTAAAATCTGTTGCCTTATGAAAATAGAAAATAAGCAAAACTCAAAGCATAAACTAGCCCTGTTAGTATGCAAGCATATAAACAGATCTACTGCAGCCACGCGGGAAGTGAACACCACATGGGCTGCACCCCCTTGCTTCTGAGAGATGAGGTTGTGCTGTGAGTGCGGGGGCTCAGGCTGAACACGCACCCGAGGTTCTTCTTTGGGGCATTTTCTGTGTCTGTGTTCTTGACAAATTAATGACAGATTCCAGAATTTTTTGGCCCCTTAGGGGGATATCTGAGAAACATGAACCCGTTTGTATTTATCATTGCCCTCATCTATTTAATATCTTAGAGGACTTATCCTATTAGTAACATAATAGGTCCCCTTCCATTTTGTCTCTAAGGCTTGTTCTTTTTAATCTGATTTCAAATATATTACTTGGCCCCATATTTCATAAGCCATATATGAATTGGATTCTTCCTTTCTCATTTTAACTATTTTTCTCAAGTTGCTGCTTCTACACGAGCCTTGTTTTCTTCTTTATCCTGCAATAATATTTTAGGGTCTTGGACATGGGACCACCAAGGAATGGACTATACAAACAAAATACGGTAGGGTTGTAAACCAGTCCCTAATCTGTCACTGCTTCTTAAAGCTACTAATATTGAGGTTAACTTTTCAGTCCATCATTTTGGATATTGTCCTACAATTTTCTTTAGTCTATTTTTAATAGTCTGACTCATTTCTTTCTACCAGTCTGGAGGATTGCAGATGGTAGGGTATGTGCAGTCCTTGTTTAATCCCCAGGTTTCTCATTAAGGCTCAAGTTACTTCACTTACAAAGACCCCTCCTCCATCTTATCCTACCTCAGCTGATGTTCCATATCTATGGATAATTTCCTTTAACAGCATTTTTACACTTCCAGCGGTTGTATTCCTTTTAGGTGGAAGAGCCTCAACTCATCCTGGAAAGATATTCATGGTGACAAAGAGATACCGATATCCTTCTTTAGTGTGTGACAGTTTATCTGGATGATCCCTTTGCAGTATTTGCCAAGGTCCTTGGTTTAGCCAGCACAGTAGAGTTGGCAGCTTTCTTTTACAAGTTCATTTTTGCATCACTGCACATCTTATGCAGTTTTTATTTATGTTCTCTGTATCTTGCTTCTTTTGGGGCCAAATAGAAATTCTTTGCAGTCTTTTTAGAGTACCTTGTACTCCTTTATGTAACTTATTACGACAGTCTAAGATGACTTGCTCTCATTCAGCTGGCCACAGTATCCATCCCATCTTCTCTTTTAGCTGATTCCTGGTTGCGGCTGCAGTAAGCAAACTCAGTCAGTTTATCTACTTGCTCAGTAAATTGTTTCTCAGTATTGATTTCAGTCTTCCTATGTACTTTGAAATCCTTTACATATATTTCATTCCCACTCTGCTTCTAAGCTTCTAAACTAAACCTCCTGTTTTCTTCATGCCTGTTATGCACTTACCATCGCCTTTCTCCCTGTCATGCATCCAGTATTTTATTCTATTAGTGGCTATCTGTAGAGAGATATTGTGCAGGGGGTTTATGTCTTTTACTGGCATGCTCCTTGGCATGGTCCTTTCTCTAGTTTCCCCAATATTTGTTCCCTCATTCCACTAATTGCAGTATCTTGGATTATTTTTCCTCCTCGTTCAAATTTAGCACTCCCATGGGTGCACAATACCTTTGGTTTATTACCAGTTTCCTTTAAAAGGATATCCACATTAATATCCATTTCTTCTCTTTGTGCTTAAGAGCAGAGCATGAGAAGGCTGGGGTACGACTGGACTATGAGTGTGAAAGCCTCAAGAACCATTACAGCCCAGACTGCCTCCAACCAGGCTTTCTCATAGCCAGGGAAATTTTGGTCCAGCCTCTGGGGAGGGGAGGACTCATATGCTACTGGTATCCATTTTCCTTCACTATTTTTCTATAACAGTACTGCTCCCACAGAATCAGCTCATGTTGAAATCCTTATTACAAATAACTTTCCTTTGACTGGGTATTTTAGTGCAGGAGCTTCTCAAGCAGCTTCTTTCATGTTAGATAAAGCATCGTCTTGCTCTTTGCTCCAGCTCCCTTCTTGATTCTTTTTCTGTTGTTTCCATAATGCTCTGCTGGTACTAGCAAAGATGGATATGCTGCCAAAAGTACTAGTGCAGTTATAGATATGCTGCCATAGAAATTAAATCCTCCCAGAACTCTTCAGGGTTGGGACTGATTAGTGGGAGTCTTTATTTCATAGAAAGCTTAACCTTTCTAGCACCTATCCATCTTCTTGTTTCACCAGTTCCAATTCCCAAGCAGTTAACCTCGAGTTGCATTAATTATGCCATATTCAAATTGACTTTAAATCCCATTTGGTCTATTGATTTTAAAACTCAGCTACTTCTTTCTTGTACCTCTTCTTCTGTAGCTGCGGTTCCCCAAATATCATCCACATAAGACAATTTCTTTTCTTTGTTCCTCGGATACCATCATTCAAATGCTTTCCTAACACAAGCGTGTGCAGCAGGGCAGGTGCTCGGCCCTGTGGGTTGCAAGTAAAAGTATATTGTTTGTCTCTTAATGTGAAAGCAACTCTGTAAATTGCTTCTTCCCCTGCGTTTTGCCATATGGGAGTTTGCTGTGAATCGTGGGGGTGTGTTTGTGCCTCTAGCTCTCCTAATTCATCCGCTGTCCAAGGAGCCTGACTCAGCTTTGGGGCTGCCAGGGGCAATGGAGATACCTGTGCTGTGTTGGGAGTGGGTGGTTGGTACATGGTATCATGTCCTGCTGACATTCGAGCAGCTCCCCATCAGTTCATTAAAGACTCTCCATCTTCCTCAAGCTTATGGACTGATGTTAATGCTGCCAATTGCATCCTTGTCTTGCCATTCTGCTGGGCAATTTGATTAAATGCCCATGCTGGCATGATTAAATGCTCATTAAGGAGGTGCCCAATGTGCAATGAATAAAAGCTGGTGGAGCACATGCTCTAATCAACTTACAGCTTAATTCCCATTTAATTCAAAATTTGAAGTCGTTTCTCTAAGTCCTACACTCTACTGTTGTGCTTTCTTTCAGTGGCTTCAAATCTGCAGCTACGTGCCTTGGGGTCACTTTTTTTCATTGTAACAGCTACAGCAGTTTGATCTGCTGTACCTGTCTGCCCCAGGATGGCACTTGTAGTCTTTGTGGGGTATGCTGCTATTCTCAACTTCTCTTTCTTTTCCCATTTGCCCATATCATCCTTGAAATCATCTTCCTCTGATGGCTCCCAATCCAGTTCTCTCCATCACTTCCTGCAGCTACAGCAGTTATTTTTAATTTTTGCATCCCAATCTGCTTTTGTGTCTAATTTTAGCTTCGCATTATTATGATCAGGTCCCTTTTGAGCTCTCCCTTGCTCCTGGGTGAATCACTGCACTATATATGTTAATCCCTCTCCTTACTTCTGCAGTTTTTCCTTCTCTTTTTCTAAATTCATCTGATTCTCTAATTGCCATTGCACCTCCTTATTGCCTTTTTGGGCCACTAGATGGTATTCCTTTTCTAAAGACAAACTTATTTCAAGTCACTTGATAGACTCTTTTAAAACACAATTTTCCCATTGAAGCAGCTGATATTCTGGTGTTGCTTTGGCTCAGTCAGTATGGATTATTGCTGCTTCCCATACCAGTCCCACTAATAGAGGCAGTGTATCCTCGAGTCTCCCTTCATGTGCTCTCCTGTATCAGGGAACATTTGGTCTCTATCACCCATCGGCTTCCTGTGGGCTGGAGAGGTGCTCACAGCCCCTGCTGTAGTCTGTGATATTGTTGGGATTTCCTGTAGCCCTCCAGTATTCCTGTTTTCAGACTTTTGTCCTGAGTCTTTTTAGATTTTTCCTATGCTTTCAATATCATCTTAAGGTATCCCTTAAGTATTGTGCACAAGGCTGGTTAGATTTGTAGAGTTGCCTTGAACGAGATCGCTCAGAGGAAAAGACTTTGAGGATCTACCCAGTCACACCCTCCACCAAAGGGTGTTGTTATAAATTCCCTTTTCCTGACAGTGGAGCAGGTTTGTAGGATTATGTGGCTGCTTAGAGCTAAGCACGAGCTCATGTCCTTTGGGTGGGTCATGGGAGCCTTCATGCCATTTCTCCAGACCTCACCAAACGTGGCTGCAAGCTCTATAAAAGTGACCTGGAGAAAGCCAAGGTGATGGGTCAGCCCAGGTTAAACCCTCCTGTAGATGGAGGGTGGGCTGGCAAGGGAGGAAGAAAGGAGAAAAGCCTTCCTCTGAGCCAGGCCCCACCGTACCCTCTGGTATCTGCGTGTCCCAGTGCCTTGCTGAGCGGTCTCTTGCTGTTGTTGCTGCTGCTGCTGTGGGTGGATCTGTCTGTCTCTCTGTAAAGAAATACAAAACAGAATTATTTTTCATTTTGGAATCGTGCTGCTGCTGACATGATATTAAGAATAAAAAAAATATATTTCTGGTCTAGCATCCTGAGTTTGGCTCTTGCATCCTTCTGCTATCCAGATTCAAGTCGGCCGTCTTGCCTGAAGGCAGTACGCAAAATCCAACCTGGGGCCCATTATGGCAGGAGATCAGCAACCAGCGCTCATGCAAAATGTTAACTCAGAGGTGGAAAATGGTCCCTTGTTTGCAGACAAGCTCATCTAAGCCTTTCTTTGCCAGGATATTACCAATTGCACAATTATGCATGGAACAGCAATTGGGAGGTCTCTCTTAAATAGTAACACACCAGGGGGCTTGCCTTCGCTACGTGCTTTCTCTCCCAGCATTTGTCACTATTTCTGTTCAGTTCCAGTAATGCTGGCCATGTAGGAACGCTGGCGTATGCACTATGCCTGGTAAAGTAGTCTGGTTTGCATGTAACCAGGCTATGCAACCCCAATCCTAAATGTGTTGAACACACTTCTAAGAGTAATTAGGGGTGGATCCTGCTTGCTTAAGCATAGGAACTATTTTAGATGACCTAAAATATCTGCTGCATCCATGTGGGAGTGGTGGCTGGGATACAGGATGCCCAGGAACTGGAATGCACCCCCGCGGACCAGAAGAGATGTCCAAGGCCACATATGCGTTTCCTACTCTAGAGTTGTCCTTATGTTTAAGGAAACTAATTCCAGTCACCGCTGCAAGCTTGGCTTTTACGTGAAAGCCAGACTCTTTCTTTGGTTAAATCCCTTCCAGAATCACAGACAGAGGTGGATTAATGTATTGCCGGCACAGGTCTGGACCATGCATCCAGGCACCCCAGAACTGTCTGAGAGGGAGTTTCCTAATTTAGGGCTTGTAAGGATACCCTCTATCTTCATAGTGCTCGTTAAAGTGTTACAGCTGTAATGAATTCATCTTCATTACACGCTTGGGAGGTAGAGGAGTACTCTTGTCCCTGTAAAAAGCTGACAGATAAAAGGAGGCAGAGAATCAGAGTGACTCAGACCAGGCGCAGAGCCTGAAAAGTAATTACATGCCTAAACAGCTTTGGGAAGAAGCGTCTAAGTGGCAGATCTGGGGCTTGAACCTCTGTCAGCCCCCTCAGGACCAAATCTTTCTTCTTGTGCTGTGATGGTACGGATCAGAAGAACTCAATTATTTACAAATCCTATAGCCGCAGGTATGCATGCACACACGCACCGCCCCCCCGGAGACGGGAATTGATTTGGATAAGGCTGTGGCTGACCTGAGCTGTCATTCGTACTGCTAATCCAGCTCAAATCAGACTCGTTTCTTTCCCCGGGGACCAGAAAAGGTACTGCACTTTCCACTGCAAAGAATTTATTTTCAGTTTTCTTACACTTGTTCATTACAATGTTTGGGAAAACACTAGGTTTTCTAGGGGAAAGATGATCTTTTGACATTTTTCTGGCACGGCCGAAAGCAGGAAGTATCTGAAATGCCTTGAAAACTGATCAGGGGATTTTTAATTTTTTTTTTTTTTAACTGAATAGAGAGGTTTGCAAAGATTAGGTAGGGGATTTAAAACCCCATGTGACTGCGCCTCAGAGGTGCTAACATAGCTTTGCACCACTCTCATTGCGCAGCTGGTACGGTTGGTGGTGGCAGGTCAATAAAATGAGTGTTTGGAGATTAGACATTTTTCAGACTTGCTAGTGCTGTGCTTCAAAAGAACAAGGGTTTCTTCACGTCTCTGTTAAGGAATTCCCTTTGACCATCTTGTACATGGTGTGTATCACCCAGGAACAGCTGGAGCACGTGCACATGTTGACTTCTGTACTGCAAGCCTCCCTAAACCACATACATCCCAGCAGGGATGGGACCCACCGAGATTCCTCGTGCGTCTCCCGAATCCTCTCCCCTAGAACTGTGGACGGTTTGGGTCCCCATCTAAATGCCCAGTACGCAGACCCCAACTCCAAAATACTCCCTCCAGCTCCGACCAGCCACTGTCACGTGTTTCTGTATGCAATGTTCAGAGGTTTAGCCTGTGATGAAGCAACTGGTTTTGAAACTTGTCTGAAACACAGGTTTGAATTAGACCTGAACCACACTGATGCAAGACTGGACAGGCTCGGTGGTGAGGTCCAGCGCCTGATGGGGTCGTGGCCCATCCTCGTTGATTTTCCTGGAGGGATAATGATGCAAAATCCATTTTTTTACTCCTGACATTAGTTCTACTCAGTCTCTTTGGGATTATTTTCTCTGGGCACAGCAGGGTAAATTGATCTACAAAATATTTGCAGGGATGGTAGAGGATTAAGTATCTCACACAGATAGTTCAATGCAACAGTTGTTACCCAGGATGGTGGAGAGAAAAACAGGGTGGGGTAAGGGAGTTGTTCATTTTCCTTCCACTAAGGTCAGCCTTAAATAACTCTCCCACCTCCCTCAGAGGCTGAGACAAGATAATAAGGACAAAAATGTCAGAGCAAAGCATGGGGCCCCTCTATTTACAGCAAAGGCCAAATCGCTAACCAACATATCGGAGCTTGCTTTCTAAACACCGATAAGCGGCAACTTTGAATTAACAGCCCCGGTTCCTCCGCTGCTGTAAATCAGCCTGACCCCGACTGCCCGCAGCACCCCAGTGCCTCCCCCCGGCCAGGGGCTCCCTGGCAGGAGGAGGGGGCTGCAGCGGCGGGCTCACCCTTCCTGGCCCCTGGAGATCCCTGTGCCTGGCTCCAAACACCCCCCCGCCTCCCCCTCCCCAGCCCCTTAACACTAACAAGCCTTATCAGTAGGATTTACACCTCCTTGTCTAGGAACCCGTAGGCAAGCCTATGGACCAGTTACTGGTGTGCATCCAAATCCTTAAAGTAGCTTTAAGTGCTCAAAATGATCTACTTATCCAGCGATAATTAATGATATAAGACCTGGGTGTCCCCATGCCCTGGCAGGGGAGATCAGAGCACTCTTCAGTGGGGTCTGGCTGACCACGAGTGGGGAGGGGGTCAGCCCTTCTGCAAGTCCTTGGCACCTCCCGGCCCCGACAGAGCATCCCGGGAGTGAAGAATAACCAGTGTAGCTGGTGATAATGCCAGGGAAAGGGAAGCCTGGGACCATCCGCTGCTCGGAAGAGCAATGGTGGGTTGGGTTTGTTCGCTGCCGGATGCCATATTAGGACAGTTCCTCTGGTGCAGAGCTGTGCTGGTCACCAAAACACCAATTCCCATCCGGGTGATGCTGTGGGAGTGAGGGGGAAGGAGGAAGAAATTACAGCTCCTGCCTCAGGTCCCAACCCAGCTGGAGGCGTCTGAAGTGCTAAAGCTTGGAGCACTCTGCGCAGGCAAAAAAGCGAGCGGCACCTCCAGATGGCAAGCCACATCTTGCAGAGAAAAGTGGGGCCTCAGGGCAGTGGCATCAGGACAGTGTTAACCAAAATCTCCAAGAGCACCATAATAGCAAAACAAGAGCTTTTAAAGTAAAGTTTATTCTAGAAAATGGAGTCTCAAAGTTTTATATTTAAACTCAGCAAAAAGTGCGGTGCAAGAATTAGTACGTTGCTCCTCAATGTCCTCTTACAGTATCACTTGCAGCCCCCAATTTTATCATCAGAGAAACTGTGGCAGATGTCCACGGCGCACCCACAGCTGCAAAGATGAGCAGTGGCAGAACGTACAGAAGTATGTGACATGATCATTTTTTTTCAATCCATGAGACCACTTTACAGCAGGGGACAAATCCGGTCTGAGCTAACAGAAACCATTCCTTCATTTTTTTGCATTTCTCTCCTTATCCCCTTTCTGCCTTGGCTGGTTATAGCACCCATCACTTTCTGCTATGTCTGCTGCTCTCTGGTGGCCTGCCCATGCTTTCCAGCATCATGGCCAAGGACCAGGTTTTCTTCTCTATTTTACGAAAAGCTTCTCCAGGTCATCTATGCCTTTGCTTTCCAAGTGGTGCCTGTGATGCCACCTGCTGTGGAAGCCATGGTGATGCCACCATGAGGCTTTACTGCCTACAATTGTGGACACTGGAGAAGACTCCCTGATGGACTCAATGGCCCCTCTCATGGTTGTTTCCTGAGGACCAGGTCAAGATTCTCTTTGGTTGTTCTCATGGACTTGTGTGACATGAAGAAGGACTGATATGGTATCAGTGCTGAAAATGTGTACTTTTGGATTGGTGCTGATCAGGCTACTTTTCCAGTGCTTCTCCACTCTGTGAAAGTTATTTGTTACTTTTGCTGTTCATTACTTGTCCTCTAGCAGGGTGTCATCATCTCTTCTAATGTTTCTCTACCTATGCCAAGGATTACTTTTGGGCCGTTAATAGCCACAGATTTCATCTCCTCATTGATAAACAAACTAATTTGTTCTGCTGTGTCTGCTAATAGCTGTGTCTAGGAACTATTAGCAGCTCTTAGGCGCTATTTTTCTCCTCTACCTTCTCAAAAAATGTGTGGCCAGTAATATTCTAATGGGGTTAAAAGGAGCATACCTGTTTTTTCCATCTATATTTATAACCTTGCCTATGCTCTTCCCAAGGTGGATGGGAAAGATTTTGGGAGCTTTACTACAGAGATCATTAAATTTGGTCTATTTTTCTCGGGTAGCTGTACTTGTATAGAGGTTTGAGCCTGCAGAGGCCAGGTGTGCTTGAGTGAGGTGCAGCCAAAACAATTTGCAGGTGCCATGGTCCCAGGTGAGCTGGGCTGGCCAAAGGTCAGCATTTCCCTGCTGAGAAGTTCAATGTGCTCAGGAGGGAAGGCCAGAGGGTTTGAGTCGCAGGAGGCCCTTCTTAGAGCTGCAGCACACCTGGGAAACTTCCTCATCCTCTAATGAAAGCTACTGGCTCTTTGGAATTGCTCCCTGGAGCATCTTCTACCAGTGAGCTGCATCTCCAGAGGTGTGGATGCACTCACGACCCTCTCCACTGTTAGCAGTTAACCCAAAGGTGACAGAAACTGATGGGTAGACCCGGTTGGTTACACTGGGCTTTGGGTTACACCCTCTGTTTTATGAATCAATCCTTTGTGCTCTAAGCAGCAAGATAATGTCCCTGGCTTGGAAGAGCCTGGAAAATTGTGAAATCCATGGTCTGGCAGGAGGGTCTCCCTTGGGCCTGGAGGCTGGCGGGGCGATGGGGACGGCTCATATGTCCTGCACCCTGGCGGACACCCGGATTAGTTTGTAGAAGCAGCTGAGATTACTTGTATCCCAGTGAGTGGCCCCCTCCTCTGCTTGCACAATGCCCCTTTTGAAGCAAGGGCATCTCTCATTGTGTGGCTTCAGATAAGCTGCAGAGCCTCACCCTTTTCTATAGCAGCCTCCTCTCCCCACTGAGCACATGGCGGCTGCCCCACCTGCCACATATCTCTGCAGGCATTGCAGGATTTGGTTGCAAGCATTCCCATGATTAAGCACCCTCCTTGGTGCCAGGTTTACCTTCCCGCCCTTCGTCTCATGCCACTGCTGCTGGCGGGATGGTCACATGCTGCCGCTCCATGCGTGCTTGCACATGCCAACGGGAGCACAGCTGCTGGAAACCACACAGAGACAAGGAGCACCAAGGATGCTGGCTTCCCCACTCCGTGGCACACCGCCAGCTGCTGCTGCACCCCGCACGGGGAGCGGAGCAAAGCCTGAAGGGGGTAACTGCTGGGCCCCGGGGGGTCCCCATTTCCCACGTCGAGTGAAAAGCTACACCTCTGTAGCTCAAACAGCCCATGTGCCTGAATGCATTGCCCCAGTTACACATCTTCAGCTACCGGTGGCCGTACTGGGGCACCTCACAGGGTCTGGTCGCCCCTAAAAGAGGCTTTTGGGGGTGCAGACCCTTACGGGTGCTGTGGGGCCGTGTTTTGGCAGGCTGCTGGTGCAGCACAGGGGTGCAATGGCAGGCGGCACCTCCTCCAGGCCTATTTGTTTCACAAGCCACCGAATTCTCCCTCCAGGGAAAAGGAGGCTCACGGTCGCCATTGCATTGCTCTCTGCTCCACTTTTTGGGCAGCACACACTCAGGGATGGGCAGAGCAGCCCCGGCAGCGGCTGCCGAGCGTGAGAGCAGTGGCGGGGATGTGGGTGGTGTTTTGGGGTCTCTGGGCGCTCTCCAAGAACTCGCTCACCTCCAGAGCTGACCTTTGCTGTCAGTAAAACTTGCACAAACTTGTAATTGTTAACTAGTTCCCCTGTAGTAGGCTTGTTATTTTTTCAGGACAGGGTTTGAAAATGCTAGACATCTACAGTAGTAAAGATTTTATTGTGCTGGCAGCAGCCTGTAAAACTTGATTACATGACACCAGGGATTGCCTAAACCTCGTTCCCACTGATGCAACTGCTCGGCGTCGGGGGGATGTGAGTGAGGGAGGTGGCTTTGAGTCATGTCCAGAGGTGGTTTAGCATGAAGGGCAGGAGTCAGGAGCAGCCCACTCCCACCCAGTTGCTCCCACCCTTCGGCCAAGTGAGCCCAACATGGAACTGAGGATCTGGGGGGGTCACAGGAGGCACTCATAGCCGGAATGATGGATGAGCGTTTGGCCCATTGCTGCCTAATCACACAAAAATCATGGGGAAGCCCAACCTGGAAGAAGTGAGCTGAGATTTTTCTGTAGAAAAAGCTTTTCCATCGAGAAGTGGGCTCCCCTGTTGTCCCCCTCTCTCAGTTCGCTGCTGACATGGGAGTTTTCCCTCTAAGACAAAACTTTCTGCAGTTTATATCCGTTTTATATCCGTTTATATCTCTACTAGCATTTTTCATATTCCAAAGGACCATTTATGGTAAGAAAATACGGTTTCCAATAAATAATCGAAGTGATCATATTTTGGAAGGGGCAAACAAAATCATAGTAGGAAACTTTTGCGAAAATATTGGCCTGTGCTGAACTTTGAGCCAGCGTGATATCTTTTTTCCTTCCAATAAATCTTCTGGCTTACTTCTGCACCCTAACTACAGTGAGCCAAGAGGGATTCCTGAATGCTTGGGTACAGTCAGCCCTTCCCCTGCTGGGGCATGCTGCAGAAATGCCATGAGCTTTTCAAAACTACCTCCAGGATTTGGTTAGCCAAGAATAAGAAAAGCAACAGACTAATAACATGGCACTTCCAACACAAAAGAAAATAGCTTTTTTTGCTACATCAGTGGGGTAAGCCCCAGGGAAGGGGGAAGCCCAGCAGGGAAGCTACCCAGAAGGGAGAACATAGTAGATATAGAAGCCTCCTTACAAAGTCCCACTGTCAATAAAACAAGAGTTCAGGTGAGCTCAGGTAATGTTCAAAAGTGCAAGAAGGAAAACCCTAAATGGCCAGTCTCAGCATGTGGTTAACCTGGGGAACACCCTGCTCTGGAGCCTTTCCAAGGTGATTACTGGACTGAGGTCCATCGGACCTCACGCAGTGTGGTGACAGCAGGAAAACGACTGCTAAGGGGATCCGTGGGGTAATTCTGCAAGTCGTCCCCTTTGTGCGAGATGCCAGGTGGGGGCTCCCTGCTCTGGAAGAAGCTTGAGTGGCTTTGACAACCTACTTCAAATGGGGTAAAATGCCAGGTTTTATCCTGTGTAGCTGCTAGTTCCCCATCTTCTTACAGTAGAAAGAAGGTCTGAGTAAGTGAATTCCCTGTACTCATATCTTGCTGAAACCTGAGACCCTCTTCATGGGTATACTGCCAGGTCATTCAGGTACATCCAATATCTTTTTTGAGGGGAAGGGAGACAGAGATAGTGTTACACATTGTGCAGAGATGCTCTTAACTGTAGCTGAGCATGACAACTTGGATTTATTAGCAGGAGGCTGAAAGACCTGCATGGCAGGGATTGTAACTGATAACCATGTCTCGCATCCGTTTGAGCAAATGAGTCCCCTCCCTGTATGCTCATCAGAGATTTAACACTTCTCACGAGCCTTTTTGCAATCATAGCCATTTAGCAAACATATGATACTTCACACTTAAAGCCATGACAGGGGCATATGGGACTTCCTACCTCCTAGTTGCTGATGGATGGAATTGCTTTGGCTACTCAAGAAATTAAGGGTCTGGTTTGAGTCTCAAGGCATTCTGCTGATTTCGGTGAACTTCCTTCTGATTTATACTGTGTATGGAGAATCAGGTTTATTCTAAGCTAAATAAGCAGCAGAGTTCAAACAGATGAAAATGTCTCCTTTTCAGCAGTGCTGAGCACTTGTAGTCTCAAAATTTAGAGCAATGGGAAGCTTGAAGATCGTGTCATCCCCAGCACTTAAAATGGGCCTTTTCAGGCAGGGGGAAAAAGAAAAATTATACTTTAAGCATGCTATTGGTGGCAGAAAAGTTGAGCACAGAAGTATCCAAAAAATGGGGTAATGTTGTGAAAGAGAGAGCGCGCTACATTTGTTGCCAAAATCAGACCCATGAAAGTCAGTGGACCACCCCTGGCCCATCATCTCCTATTAAAAGTGAACCTACCAGCCAGAATGGAGATAATCAGCTATCTCCTTGTTTTCACTGTGATTTACCAGAAACATTTCTTGATGCTGAAGACACAATTTCAGGCAGAGCCCCAGAGAGAAGAGCTGAGGTGCTCAGAGCTCTCACCTGCAAGCAGCAGAGACTGAGTCTCTGCTCTGCTTAATCCCAAACAGGAATTTGAAGGGACACCTGGCAGATGAAGGAGGGGACCTGACTGGGAGAAGGGGGAAAGGCTTATTTTTTCACATACAAAATTTCAAATGCTCTAACTCTGGCCCCGTGCTGAGCTAAAATGACCACCCAAGGTCTCCAGCAAAATGCAGATGTCATTCCTCCCCCAGCCCAAGCCGTGGACACGTGTGTCTTGCTGTGCGCTGCATGGCCAGCAAGCAGGGAGGCGGATAGCTCAGCGCAATAATGTGTTTTCCTTCCTCTAACACCTGACAATAGCATGGTCTCACCGACAACTTGGTCCCATCACTGCATACTTTCCAAGGTGATATTAATCAAACAGATTAACATGTTTGCCTTTAATTTTACATTTTAGAAACAGCTGTTGAGCCACCTCAATGCCAGCAATGCCTATTGCCAGCATTAGTGTCATTAGTAATCATTGCAGCTGTAATAGCACCATTATCTCCTGCTAAAAGGGTCACTGATGGCTCAGGACAGAGCTTCAGGAAAGCAAAAACAGGTCGGATGAAATGAGATGGAAACTGCAAACTTTTGCTTCTATCTTAACTTGCATAAAGACCTGTTGATGCTACGTAGAGGGAAATTAATGTGCACAAGCAGCAAAATTTTGGCTAGAGTGTCATCGAGGAGGTGGGGCTTGTGCCAGCTCTTGTGTCCCTTGCGCCAATGTAAAGCATATAAATATGGGAAAGAGAGAATGGGGATATTACTATCAACCAAACAGTCTTCATCTCTTAGAGCAAACTTCTTTCCGTCTCTTGCTATCACTTCTTTGGGTAAGTGTGATTGCTGCCCTTTTAGCTTCTACCTGTTTTGCAGAGCTGTTTTTTTAGGTTGATGTAGCTGGTGGTGACAAGTGTTGGCTTGCTAGTCCAAGAAAATGAGGTCTCCTCAGGTCTTTGAGCACATTGTGTTGTTTTTGGGCCATAACCATAAAGAACAGCCCCTTCTGACTTGGAAGAGAGGGTTTTTCCTCTGAAGGTGTCCGCTGATCTCAGCTCTCCTGGGCACATATGCTACAGGGCTCAGTGGGATGGCTCCTCCAGTCTAGTTTGACCTTTGCGGGGAAGACAGCAGGGAGGCCAGGACTGATGGGAGCATGTGGATGGAGATGGACTTCTGGTTATAATCGTTACTGTGACTGATGCAGAAAGCTCTCCTTTCCTCTAAAGCTGTGGCATCTTTAGAAGGTCCATCTGCTACTTCGATCTCATTTTCATACCAAAGGAGCTGAAGGACATAAGATGCTTGATGACAACCTATTTCTCCCTTCTAGACCTCCCTGTGTCTCCTCTGCCTCTTAACCCTAGGCCTCATCCTGCTCACCATGGCTCTCTGGATCCGATCGCTGCCTCTCCTGGCCCTTCTTGCTCTTTCCGGTCCTGGGACCAGCCACGCGGCTGCCAACCAGCACCTCTGCGGTTCCCACTTGGTGGAGGCTCTCTACCTGGTCTGTGGAGAGCGGGGTTTCTTCTACTCTCCCAAAGCCCGACGGGACATTGAGCAGCCTCTAGGTAAGTCAGGCTGACCTTGAATGCAGTTGTATGCTATGCGATGCAAAAGGCAACAAACGCCTATCTTTGACGGTGACACCAGGAATGTCCTTGATGAGGAATGCCAGGAATACCTTTAACATACCAGCAGCATCACATTGCCAATGAAAAGTTCTTCAGGTTAAAAAGGCAGATGGGAGGGCGGGCAGGGAAAGAGGATTTATGAAGCAAAAGGAATTGTGGCTGAAAGCTCAAACTTGTCTGTTTCTTTGTGTGGCCATTACACCGGCCTGGGAGTGTTTATAGAAAATAAAGGTGGAAGGAACCCAGGAAGCATCCTTCTGCCCCACAACAGGATCAGTTTTCCCCATCCTATTCCTGACCCATGCTTATCTAGTATGTTCATAAAAACCCCCAGTGAGGAAGCTTCTTCTGCCTTCTGAAACTGCCCATTCCCATGCTTAACTGACCTTCTTCTTGAGTGTTTCTTCCCAATATCTAACCTGAACGTCCTTTGCTGTAAATGATTTCTTGTCTTCTCCATAGTGGGCATGGGGAAGAGTACACTCCTTTCTTCTTTATGTCTGCTTTTCAAAATATTTGAAGACTGTTCCCATGTCTAGTTTTAACTAAATCTCCTCTACAGCCCCCACTAGCTTCTTAGGCCATAGTTTCTAGATCTGTGCCCATGCAAATTGTTCTGCATTTGGTCCACATCCTTCCTGACTGGTGATGCCTGGAGAAGTGCACAGGACCTCAGCTGAGGCCTTGTCAGTGCCAACTAGAGTGAGCAAACTGGAAGAATGATATTGTGTGTTTTTCACACCATGTTCCTGCCTACACAGGTGGTTTGCCTTTTTCAAAGCAGCACTGCACTGTTGATTGATAGTGATCACTGTCTCTCTTGGATGCCTTGGCCCTCCCTCAGGTGGATCAGCGGTCCTTGAAGGACTGCTACCACAGTCAAACCCTCATCCTGGATGCGCAACGCAGTCTTCCTGCCTACCTTTAACATCTTTTCCATTTCTTACTGAACAACATCCCATCTTTTCAGTATTTCTATAGTTTCAAAGGTAATTTTTAGTACTAATCTTGCCCTTCAAGAGGCTTGCAGCTCCCCCAGCTTTATGTCGCCTCTTATTTCATGGTGGTGAAATGCTGGTAGTGCTGCTTTGGTTCACCTCCTTAGGACTCCTGGACTACTGACGAGTGCAAGGGCTGGGAGGCAGGAGGAGCTGACAGCCCTGCCTGCACACCCTTGGTGCTGGGTCACTGGCCCTGGTCCAGCACTTTTTGTCTGCATGGCAGTGCAGGCGGGATGAGGCAGTCCAGAGAACTGCTCTTCAACATGGTGTTTGTATCTAGATGGGGCCAGGGCCTGTAATGCTCCAGCTGTAATGCAAGGATGATGTCTCTCCTGGAGATGGGTACCTGCAGTTCCTCTCAGCTTTAGCTCCTCTGTGAAGCCAGCAAGTACACTCTCTCTTCTGCCTTCCAAGCTACAAATGGAGACTTTGAATAGATAGATGCAGAAGAGACCCCTGCCAAATCCCTGTCATTTCAACCCTCTCGTTTCAAGATGGACCATTACTTAACCTCCCCCCCAACTACGATATGCCTCTCCCACCAGTTCTCTTCCCATCACACACTGGTTTCACTTGTATCCGATTCCTTCTCCTGCATATGCCACCATCCCGTGAAACAGTCTTAGAGGTCTTTGGAAGGTGAAGCAAGGTAATGTCACAGCATAGGGTTTGCCATGATTTGTTTTGAATGGCTAGCTGGGCTGTTAGTTGCTCCCTTCTCTGATGATTTGTTTCTGAAGACCACCACAAATGGGTTGGAAGTTTTGTTAGCCAGTTACCTAAATACTGTGTTAGAATATCATCAGGGCCAACCAGTTTGAAAGTATCTGAGGATTTTCTAACTCTTGTTCCAGTATTTTTGCCTGAGCCACCACCTCTTTGTCACACAAGCTGGTTGTGTTTACAGTCTGCTCACAGCTGGCTTGAAGGATGAAGACAAGTAAATCACAAAACATTGACTAGCTATTTCCTCTTCTACTTAATGTCGGACTAAACCTTTCCTAAAATTTCCTCCTAGCACCAGCATAATGATTTCTTGTTACTCTTGTGCCTCGTTCATTGCATCACGCTTTGGGGGCTTGGGGATTTTGCATCTTGTGCTGTACTTTCATATTGCCCTAGAAACCTCATCTCATTTGCGCTTTCCAGGCATTTTCTTTTTGTTGTTAGGGCCTCTTTTCTTCCTACAGGAAAAATCACTGATTTATTTGTCATTTTCTATATTTCCATTGGGCAACTAAAACCTGAACAGTTCTGTCCACAAGTTTTCAACTTCCCACCAGCAAATGAGACATTCTGTTGAGTTTTGTCTGCATTCAAATACGCCAATTCATCATTCCTTCTAAAAACTCATCCCCAGCTGTGAACATGGACACACACGAACACTTTTGCCATCGGGTCAAGGCTACATCCAGGCAGCCAACAGGAGCAGGCTGTTCAGGACCAGCTGGGAAATGCATCCAGCCCCAGGAGTGGACTGTCCTTGTAATCCCACGGACATCCCAGTTGTTTGCCCAGGCTCCCAGAAGAGTGGGTAACTGCCTGAGGGGGGCTGCAGTCCCAAGCAACTCATCCCTCTGGATCAGACCAGCCCATTTTATCATCTTGTTTACTAGCCACTCACCCCAGGGAGGGTGTAGGGTTTCTCTTCTTCTCCACATGCCTGCCTCAATAAAGCCCCTGTATTTCCTTGTCCCTCACACTGCTGATATCCACTCAGCTTGACTCCTCCTAAGCACCATAGCATTATTCTGGGAGAGGAAACACAGCCTGAAGGTGCTACAAGCAGCATCAACCCGGGGAAACCTTTGCAACTTCCTCCTCATTTTCCAGCCAACTCTGGCTTTAAAATCTGGTGTCAGCAAAGGGGGCCCCCATGGGGCTCAACAGCCAGGGCTGATACTGTGTGACGTCCCATGGCTTATCTTTTTCTTCCCTGACAGTGAGCAGTCCCTTGCATGGTGAAGTAGGAGAACTGCCCTTCCAGCAGGAGGAGTTTGAGAAAGTGAAGCGAGGGATCGTTGAGCAATGCTGCCACAACACATGCTCCCTCTACCAGCTGGAAAACTACTGCAACTAGCGGCGAGGCCAGCGGCGGGGAGCTTGTGGGCCGCAGGCAGAAACACGCACTTATGCTACTGCACCTTCAAAGCAATTGAATAAAAGTTGTGGGTCTATTCAAAGGACTGCGCTGGTTCATGCATCCGTGGTTTGGGGAGGGGGCACTGGTGTCTACTTTAGGGTGCTCCGTGCTCGCGTAAGGCAGTTTTAAAAGGTCCTGGAGCCACCCATCACATCACACTATCCTTCTGCTGTCCAATTGAACTCCCTGGGAGGGAGGGAGGGACAGAGGCAGGAGCGTTACACAGCGCCAGAGTGGGTACGCAGAGCACCTGGTACTGCCGGTGTCCAGGTGGCGAGGAGGAGAGAGCAGAGAGGTTTGAATCCTCTTTCTAGGGAAACGTTACGGGGGAATATCTGTGGCAATGTCATGCTGATCAACTTCCTGCAGTTCACAGCCCAAATATAGCGAGGCAGCTGGGAGACCAAACTTCCTCAGCTGCGTAATGGAAACAGTTCAGATTAAGCAAAAAATTAAGTCACCTATTAGTTGTACCCAGAAAAATCATGGACGACCGCCATGACCAATTTAGAAAGTGTCCAGTTCCCCCTTCTGCTTGTGGGAGGCCCAGGCAGAGTCCCTGCTGTGGGACATGCTTGTTGTTCACAAGTATTTGACAAATCATGTGCAGAAAGCGGATTTCATCCAAAAGGACTTTTGAGTGTATTGGCCAAGAGCTGGGCATTTCAGGGTTGCTGCAAACCTCTTTCAAGCATCTGGCCCCAAAATTGCCGCTTTCTGGGAAGAAAAGCTGCCACAGCAATGCCAGCTGGCTGGGGTGGCAGACAGTGTGGGGAAGAGTCATGTCCCCTCTACTGAGGGACTCCCATGCCAGTCTAGTGAAAGCCATGCAGGAGGTCCCCGTGGGATACGTGCAGCCTGGCAGAGGTGGCAGCAGTGGCAGGGGCTGCATTTTGCTGGTGGCAGATTTTGAAAGCTGGCCTGAGAGGAGGCTGTGCTTTTAACAGCCTCTTTTCCCAAAACAGACCTGACTGCCTCCATCGGAGCCATGCAGATGGAAACTGCCATCTCATCCCTGCCAGGATGCATTGCTCCCACTCCTATCATGAGCACAAAACTGGCAAAACCACTGCAAACTGAAGGGCTGGAAGAGCAGCCAGAGGAGCTGCTGAGAAGAAGACACAGACATAAAATAGGAAATCAGAAAGCACCAGCGATTTCCCATGGTGACCGTCCATACAGGCTCCCTTGATGCATCCAAGAGCCTGTGACAGGGCCCCCCTCCTGCAGCCGCTAGACCAGTGCTGCTCTGCCGATGATGCTCCCCCAACCACCCTTCCATCCCTCTCCATCACCCCTTCCTCTGGGCCCTGCTGAATATTCCCAGCAGCAGAGCTTGCAACTGTGACAGGCAGCCTTGGGCCAAAATCTTGTGGTTATGAAAGCATGGCAAGATGTTTGCTGTTTCTGAGCTACTTGACTCCCACCAAACCTCACAGCATATAGCTCCAGTAGTTTCTAAAGGGTACTCTCTAGAAACAATTCCCCTACCTGTCCTGGTGCCCCATGAGATCAGCACTGGTGTTACTGCAGTAAAAATAGCAGAGCTATTGCTCATGGTAAGGCCACCATCATATTCAGGCACACAACGGAGATCCAGCAATCCCATATATCCATCCGCCCCAAGGAGATGCCAACCTGGTCCCAAAGGCAGAGCGTTGGGTCCGTTTGCACGGTCTGGAGGGCGAGCATGTCCAAGAGAAGTGCTCCCCTCCACAGTTGAAGACCCAAGACTTGTTGGAGTCACCTGGACTTCTCCTGTATCACCTAAGACCAAGATCCTGCACTCAGTGTCAAGAGCCCATGGAAAGCAAGTGAGCAGAGAGGCTCTTCTGAGACAAGACTGAGACTTTCTAGTGCAAATCTGAGATTTTCATCTGTACCTTACCTGACAAAATTGTGCAGGTCTGCTGATGGGAAAGGTTGGAAGTATGGATACTGGAAGAGAAAGAGGTGGTATAGGAGGACCCTTGAGTGCCTGACTGCCAGACTAGCACTAGCACTTCTCCAAGTGCTGCATAGTGGTGACGGAAACAGCTGGGAGAAGAGGGATATAGGCAAGTGTGTGGAGATACCTCTAGCTTCTCTAGCAATGGGGCACATGGGTCATGCCAAGGACAGGCACAGACCAGAGCGGTCTAGAGCCCTCGCTTGTAACATCAGAGCTGCATCTTGCATTACAGAGATAGCCTACAACTGTTCAGCACCAAAGGGACCAGCAGTCATGTGCAGCAAGGTCAAGCTCCCGCAACAGAGCATGGTGGTTCCTGCGTCCACCCCAGAGCTGTTTGTCTGCTGGCACTCCTGCCCTGGCAGCGATGCTTGGGCGAGGACAGCTCTTCGGAGATGCCCGGCTTGTTTCCTGCCCTCTGCCATTGTTTGGTTTGCTCGTATGTTTGTTTGTTTGCTTTTTCTGAATGCTCTCAATTAGGACTGGTTGGGAAATTGCAAATGCCACGTTTTTTGCTGGAAAATGTTGGTTCATCAAAATCAGCACTTCCCACAGGACCGGACTGGTTTTAGCAAGGCAGGATTCCAAGGGATGAAGGGACTCGGGAGGTTCAGGTGCCCGCTCTGCAGGCATCAGAGCAGGGATTTCATCCTCTGCACCCGATTGCCCAAGACCACATGTTAACCGCCAGGCTCTGGGCTACCCTGGGGTGGACTCGTTTCCTTCTGCTGAAAAATTCCAGGAGGTTTCAGCAAACACAGAGTGGGAATTGTTTTGAAATCTTAAGATGGGGCAGGACCATCCTCTTCTACCCAGCTCAAGATGCAAGTCTTGGCAGGTTTGGTTGTTGGGTGAGATGGGGGTCTGGAAACACCAGGGGCCCAGCTGGTGATTACCCGGGGCTGGAGCAGAAGAGAGAAGGATGAGGAGCAGAAAGGGGCTGTGATGGACATTCCCCACCATTCCCCTGCCTTTGTGCCTCCTGGGAAAAGGAGTCAGCAAGTCCCTTGGTGGAGAAGGGAAGAGGAGGAAGAGGTGACCACCTAGGGTTGGGGAGGGAGGGATGGCCCCATGTCCACTTTGGGGACCCAGGCAGTCTGAGCTCTCTGCAGAGCACATGCAGCCGCTGTTGCTCCCTTCCTCCCCAAAGCAAGAGCAGTCCTGGAGGCATATGGCATACAGTGAGCTACACCGCTCTCTGGGAGGTGCAGGAGAAAATATTGCATCAATTAGAAAGCTGTAGAAAACCTAAGGAAAAAAAAAAAGTCCTTATGAATACACTTTGCTTTCCAGAACTGAAAATAACATAAAGGGCCAGCTCTTCACTTTTTAAAAGCTGCAGCAAGGTGAAGGCCAAAGGAGAACAAAGGTACTTTTTCCCCTTTTTTCTGGGACTCCAGGGAAGGAAGCCTGAAGGCAAGCCTACGTACTTTCCACACTGCAGCACACAGCTCCTCAGCTTGCAAACGTGATGCTGCTGGCTTGCTGACCCTGTGCTGCGGCAGGGCCAGCAGCTTTAGCCCCCTACCCCACCCAAACCTGAGGATGGACAACAGCCCAAGGTGTCCTTAACTGTGGTCCAGAATGGGATTTCTTTATAAAGCCCCCCTCAAGCCCCTGTGCCCTCACCCAGCCCATTCCCTGCTCTCAGATGTGCTTGGGAGATGCCAGCTCTTATGAATTCCTGCAGAAGTGACTCAGGGACAGGGAATGCTGCATCCATTGACCTCCCTCCCTGCTACTCCTCCTGCCGGGTTTGCATTGTGATCTTTGGGAAGCAAATGCATCCAGCCCCCTTTATTCTGACTCAGCAGTTGCTTTGAAGTGATTTTTGTGGTAGCGGTGGGGCATCATGCCCGGCTAAAATATCTTGGCTCTGCTACTCTCGCAACAAACTTCCGAAGGTCTCATGCTAGCGGTGGAGGGCAATTTGAAGAGAATGCAAATAAAGGCTTCAGTTCATTCATGCTGTTTGAATAGAGAATTGAAAGCTGAGCTGCAGAAGGGATTGCAAGACAAATTCTTTGGGCTGCTGCATTGTTAACACTGCCTAGAAAAGAAAGGACCAATGTTGCCCCTGTTTCCCGCATGCGGGAACCCTTACCCAAAAAGGCTCTGCTCCGGTTTTGAGGAAAGGGGAGTGACACGCACATAAACAGGAATGGCACCGACAGGCAGGGTCCCCAGTGGCTGGGTGACAGACCTTGTCCTCCGGGTTGCTGGATGGGCTGCGCCCTCCGGCTTATCTGGAGAGGAAGGGAAGGCTGCCACTTTCCCGGAGCTAATCCGACTGTATTATTTCCTTTTCCGGGAAGCCACAGATAGAAGAATGCTGTCTATTACCCTGGGAACTCACAGATTCTCTTTATATAAGAAATAGCCAGACTATACCCTGGGATTTTTTTTTTTAACCATCTTATCAGCTTTTTAGGAAATTTTAAAACTGCTTACAGCCTGTCTCCTTATCTGCAGCGTGATTCCTTAATAACTGACTTGCAGCAATGACTTGAGTTAGAAAGCATGCACTGAGCAGATTCAGTGTTAACACCCCAAATTCCCTCTGATTAGACTGACCTCACCAAAGACACCTATTTTGAACAAAAAATAGCCCTTCTTCCTTCTACTTTCACCCTGGACAGGAAGAAAGCTTTAGGTCAGGCTATAAATTGATCTGGAAAGTCATTGCCAGCGCATTGTCTCTGGGTGAATTATTCCTGTGTGCAGTGGGGAGGAAGGAGGCCGATTTTTTCCAAACCCAATGCCAGGCTGGCTCTCGCATGCCCCCAGTCCTGTTGGGCAGAGCAGGCGGGAGCAGATCCAGGACAATAACGGGAAGCAAAGCAAGCCCATAGGAGCGCACAAGGAAATGATCTGAGCCTTAATCCTTTCCCTCCATCCCCAGCCGTCTTCAGAACTGGTGGCGGGAGATGGACAAAGCATTTGGGCTCCTCCGAGCTTCTTTCTGTTACTGAAAGAGCCAGCCAAAATATGGCAATTTTTTTTTTCTGCCTGGTAAATGCCGGGATTTCCAGGATGTGCGTTGTTGCTCACACTGAAATTTCCCATGAAATGTTTTCAGATTTTGGAAGAAAATGGATAATGGAAATAAATTTGGCTTTTGATTTCCAGGCTGTTGTCATTTGGGCTTTGTAATGCTGGATTTTGGGGGTGGGGGTGTTTTACAGAACTGCCAACTTCTGGAATGTAACTTCTTGTTGGAAAATAATGCAACTTCCTCTTTTCTAATCACAAAAAGGAAAACCAAATATAAACGACACCACCTACCCTACACTGATGATAAACCATTCTGTGGAAGTTTCAGTGGAAAAAATTTCTACCCTTTTTTCCACTTATCAGAAACCTCCTCCACTTTGGAGCCTGGGACCCAGCAGGGTCCTGGCTCTGCAGACATGCCTGTGGGCAGATCTTGCACACCCAAGTTTCCAGTTTTTCCTACCTGGTATGGGAATATTTGGGGTGATTTTTAAAACTTATCCCCAATAAATGCTGTCTTGGTCCCTGGACTTCTGCTGATTTCAGTGGTGAGGGAGAAATCACAGTAAAACAGCTCGAGACCTGACCCACACCTAGTAAAAGCACACCCAGGGTGCAAACTGCAGCGTGCTCCTCTCCCGCCTCTAAAATTGCTTTTTCAGTCACCTTTTAAATGTCTGCAAGCTAAACCTGGCCACATTTTTCCAAATGCTGACACCTTGTCCTGAAATAATGAATTCCAACCCCAAATGAGGAAAAAAACTGACGCCACAAAATTCTGACAAAATGTAGACCAGTTATTTTTCAGTTACCTAGTCCCAGTGCAGGTGTTACAAGGCAGGTGTCCAAAGTGCCTCCCTGTGCACCCTGTGCAGCATTTTGGCCAACTGAAGCACAGGTGCTTCTCGGCAGTGAGGAATTGGTGACAGGGAGGGGACGAGGTCGCCCTCCGGCTCATGCAGCTGGGGTGGGGAGGGGACATCTGGCTCAGCCTGGATTATGCCAAGGAGGTGGGAGGACCACCAAAGACTGAAGCCCCTCTCAGAAAGCACTCCTCCAGCAGCTCCTTTGCTCCTGCAAGATCGCTGACTTCACCCTGGGGACACGGAGCAGCACCAAGCACTGATGTCATGCCCATTTTTCCTTTATGGTTTTGACTACAGAGCCCTGATGTCATTCTCGAGATGCTTTCCCTTAATCCTCACCCCGTGGAGCCGTTGCTTTGACTGCCCCGTTTTGCTGTGCATTGCATTTAAGAACATAGGACCAGGAGCAACTTTCAAGCCATTTGCCTTGGCCCTTGCTAACCTCACATCACTGTGCCTTCTTCATCTCCAAAAAGGCTTTTTACATCCCAATTTCTTCCTTTAGCCTGTGTGCAGCTTTAGTTTCTGGAACCTTTCCTGAGGAATTCATCCTCTCCTGTTGTGCTTCACAGTCCTCATAACCTGGAAAAGATCCTGAGGTTTCACATATCTGTTCAGAGCAAAGCAATTATCCATGGCTCTGTCACCAAAATAGGGCACCACAAAAATGCTGGGAATCTGTTAAAGCCAGATTCCTGCGACAGCTTTCCCTTCTCCTGCAGTCCCAGCTGCTGCCAGGGGATGGAGCGCAGGCCAGCCCACAGCTGTATCCGGCAGCCCTGCCTGCAGCTGCCTGGCAGCACCGTCTAGGGCAGGGCAAGGTGGCATGGGCACCAGGGACCCCTCAAAATAGGGTGGAAAGATTAATAAATACAGACCATGGAAGGTGTTGAAGGAAAACTCGCTGGAGATGTGATGCTGGAGTAAGACTTTGCACCAAGGCCATGGGACCAACAGAGCTGGGACAGCAAGGAGGCGGTTGGAGCACTGCAAGCAAACTGCCAGTGGACCACGGGCTGCTCCCAACAGTGATGCCACCCCTCTCCGGCATAGCCAGTGACCTGGCGTGATGAAGAGTTGCATTGCTGCTGCTCTTGCTCTGGTCTTTGTTTAAGGGTGGTATTTCTCTGAGGAGGATTTTGGTTATGTTTCTCAACCTCCGGGCTCTTGAAGCCAGGACCGCCAGCCCGGCTCTCACACCCTGCAACACCCTCACCGCCGGTTCACTTGCCACCCTGCAGAGCACCTCTCTGCCGTATGCTCTGGGGAAACTTTACTTGCCCAGTATTTCCTCGGATGCAGCACATACCTATGGAGTGTTTTGGGTCAGATGGGCATGTGGTTTTGAGCCAGAAATCCTCTTTTGAGCAGACCTACCTTTAAGTTTGCAATAAACTCCTGCCCCAAAGAGCCTGTGCTGCGCAACAAAACCCTGGGCTTTTCTGGCTCACCCTGGCACTGAAGGACTGCCAGAGCATAGGTAGATATCCTGAGTATAAATATCAATGTTTCCAACAACGCTGGGGCATCTCGCCACCCAGCATTACCACTGGCTGGTGCTCAAATCCTCGCTCCCGCCCGCTCACAAGGCATTTCCTGGCATCCTGGTCTTCCTCCTCGGCCGTGACACAGCTTTGATCAGCTGTTCTGCTCTCGGGGAGAGCCATTACCCCCGCCGGCATCTCTTCCGGGGGGATGAGGCCCCTACGAGGGGTTACGAAATGGCGGTGTCGCCAGCAGAGGGAGCGCTCAGAGCTTCAGCCGCGCACTGGGACGGCTTGGCATTAAACCCTGGCCGGAGCAACAGGACGCTGAAACAAAGGTTCAGCCACCAGCCTGGTGATGCTGAGCTGTGAGACGATGGGGGAATGGATCTGCCACGAACCCCCCTGAAGACCTCGGGTACCGGGTGAGCCAGAGATGAGGATCCCCAGGAAGGGACATGCTCGAGCCTCTTAGACTTGGGTCATTTTGCAGCGCCTGCTCCAAGCCATCAAGTGAAATTCCCCCATTAATTCAGTTCTTGCTTTCCAAGTCAAGTAATTGCTGCAACTCAGTTATTAAGGAATCATTCCTATAGCATTTTATTTCCAAAGCAATTTGTACCTCCATCCAAGCACCAGCTCAGTCCTTGTGCCTCACGTTGACACCGGAGCCGGGAGGGACTCAGCGAGCTGGGAGCTGCGGGAAGCTTGGTGTTTGAGGCAGAGCTTCATTTGAATTTAGGCCAAACAGAGCAACACACAGCTAATTTGTATTACTTTAGTGAATTAAAGACTTAACATCTGGCAGTATCTATAACAGCCTCTTACCTTAGGAAAAGGGTCTAAATTATTCTCCATGAAATGCCTCAGTGGTGGGGGGACCTCTCCACTCACATACAATAATAGAAATATAATTACCCAAATGCACATCAGCAAAGACTCGTGCCCGGTCCCCTCCTAACTGTGTGGATCCCCCAGGTTTTTAAATGAAGGCTTTTCAAGCACCAATGGGCAATTTTGCAACTTTCGTCTACGCAGATCAGTAACTAGAGAGAGTAATGTAACTAAGTCAGGTGTCTCTGGGATTGAGTTAGGACAAGCCCGCAAGGGGATTCTGATGTGGATGAGATAAATATGTCATTAAATCACTTGCAGAGTGAGGTTATGTAGGGAAAGCGAG
Organism: Balaeniceps rex; assembly: GCA_013401315.1. Taxonomy (NCBI): domain Eukaryota; kingdom Metazoa; phylum Chordata; class Aves; order Pelecaniformes; family Balaenicipitidae; genus Balaeniceps; species Balaeniceps rex. The sequence goes on along the minus strand of VYZW01024834.1, from coordinate 254,645 downwards.
CGCTGAGTGCTAGGAAGATGTTGTGTATGGTGAGCACAACCACAGGCTGATTAACACCCCTTGTGAGCCTGATAAAAGACAATGGGCCACATTTTCACCGCTAAATACATCAGGGATGAAAGGGAGCAGGGGGAAGAAGCAGAAAAGAGCAGCAGGAATGACCTGACCTGCCTGAAACCTACCTTTCTACTGGAGAGCAAGGAAGCTCACTGTACTTATCCGAAAAAAGGTTGAGAGAGACTTGGTCACAACCAAGACAGTGGCTGTGAGAAGAGTCCTCATGGTGAACAGCAGCCAAATGCCTTACAAGATTTAATGTCTGGAGGGTGAGGTTAAGCCCGTCTGGACTGGAGTGGTGTTTGGTGGGCAAGAGGCAACTACTCAGTGGGAGAGTTCAGCCGTTGACACAAAAGATTTGCCTTGCTTGAATCAAGGGAAGATGAAGCATGTTCAGTGGGATGTGGTTGCTCACCCCAATGTCAGGTGCTTGCTCTGGGTACAATTCTCTGGCTGTGGCATGTAGAAAATCCCCCTTTCTCCACTCAAAACTTGTGTTTGAGGCTTCCCATATGCCCGATGTTCTCACTGCTGCCTCAGACCCATCGCGCCTCTTTCTGCTTTGTCCCCTGAGAAGAAGGTGGGGGTGGCAGTGAGTATTTACACCCTACAGAGAGGGGGTGTGGGAGCCACCAGGGAGTGATGCTATTGCTGCGAAGGACTCCTCTGCAGGGCAAAGCAATACATGGATGAGGACAGAGCCATGGGCAGCGAGATGTCTGCTGGAAAACAACCCCATTTTGCAGCCTGTACCCCCTCACAGCCGAGACATGTCAGCAAACCCTGACACCAGCCCAGGCAGTCTGCTGATGTTACTGTTCCCTTCCCAAAGCCAGGATCAAACGAAGAGAATAAATCCCCGAGAAGGAAAAGAGAGGTCCTTGTTCCCTCCTCCCTGCACTTGCTCTCCAATTAATCTTCCTCCTGGGTCAGGAGAAATCTCATGCAGCTCTGCAGCAGAAAATGCTCTCTGCCCCATCAACTATGTCGTTTGCTGTTAGCTGGTCACAGGCTTTAGGTGGCAATGCCTTGACCCAAGACAGCCTGGTATTTCCAGTTTATAGCTACTCAAAATAAAATCTGAGAGGAGAGCCAGCACTTGCTTGTGATGTGGGTGACTCCTTCAAATCCTGAACCTGTCTCACTCACAGCAAACTGGGACTGGCAGGCATTCAGAAAGGTGGGGTGGCAAAAGCTGCAATGGGTTCGGTGAAGGAATAGGGAAAAAAAAAATCAGTGCAAAATGGCTCAAGCAGTGATTTGTTTGGACTTTTGTTATGGTTAGCTCCAAATCAGCAAGCACAACCAAGCTGTCAGCAAATCCATTTTAGATATCAGCGGCCCTCTAAAATTTGCATCAGTCTTAGTCTATAATATTCTCCACACATGCTAGTACAAATTCCCTTTTTGACAACACCTGATGCCTGGTGCAGAAGCGAGAGAAGACTTCATCCCCCAGGGTGGTGGGAGCTCTGGGGTGATGCCTTTCCCCTTGGCTGCCACACCGTGCCTCTGTAAGAAAACACATGCTGCGAACCATTTTATCTGACTATTTCTGATTGCCAAAGCGCGTATCCTCCGGACAGCCCCGCAGAGACATGGGAAGCAGCACATGTGCCCTGCCTGGGCACTCGCTGGGGCACAGCGAGGTTCAACGCACCGGTGAAGGTTCTGCAGGAAATCTCTTGCGGCGGCAGCAGCGCCAGAGCTACAGGTTCCCAACTTCATCACAGAGCTGTCCTTCCCTGCTCCGTCTGGGATCCCAGCTTGCACGCTTTACTCTCGCTCCCTGACAAAGTCGCAAACTGCAGCAGGGTGGCTGCAGAGCCCAGGAACAGCCCCTGGGAAGAAGCCCCAGGGGAAAGTGGTTGTCTGTCGGAGAGCCCGAGAGCAGCTCGTATGATTAAAAAAAAGGCTGTGGTTGGGAGGCTGGCTCCCCACAGCCTGCACTGTGGCAAAGCCAGAGGAGAGGCAGGTGAGGAAGTAGCCGCTGTTTGGGTAAACGTGTGGCAGCGATGCCTTCCCAGCCAGGCGCCGAATGCCGAAGCCAGATGGAGCGTGGCCACGTTGAACGAGCGAAGTGCTCACACCCCACGGCCTGTTGTGTCTGGTCTGAGTGGCTCTTGCAGCCTTGCATGGGTATCCTCCACCTCCTACCCCACAGCTGCGGGAGTCCCTGGGCCTAGGACAGCCAGGTTTGGGATGCAGGGATGCTGCTGCCTGCAAGGGAGCTCCATCCTCCCTCCGTGCTTAAGAGCTCGCAATGCTCTCACCCCTAGCAGATGGTGTCTTAAAAGCATCCCAGGATCAGTCCTGGTGCTGGAAACCAGTGGGCAGAGATAGGTAGGTTGCAGGGGCTGGCACGTTTGGTAACTGGAGGCCACGTGCCGGTGGCAGGGAGAAGAGCAGCCCAGAAGGTGGGAACCACCGCTGAAACCCTCCAAGCATGGTGGAAACTCCTTCCTCTGCCCCAGCCTTCTGCAGTGGCCTCATGCAAAATCATGCAGCCTGCTTGCAAACTAGCTCCGTTTCCTGGCTCTCGCCTCCCCATGAATTACCCATCGGCCAGAGCAGACCCTCCAAAGAAATTACTGAAGCTCAAGGGCTGGTTTCCCATTTTATTGCGGGGACCTGGGGTTGTTTTCACTCCCAAGACCAGAAACTGACTCCAGCCATTGCTATCCTGGCAGAATTGTGCCCAGAAAAGCACGCTTAAATTAAAAGCCAAGTGCCCACATCCCAAGCCGGTTGTTTAGACTAAATGAAAGGTTTTCAGAAAAAAATCAGTCTGACTTAAATTCCACCCCCTTCCCCAGGAGATTGCTCCCTATCCGGTTGCCTCCCGAAGGTGGGAGCAAAGGCTTTGCAGTGAGTCATCTTTTGCTTTGTATACCCCAACAGTGCTATTACTGCTTTCATGTGGGTCTCCAGGAACGGCGAGGGCGGTGGTGGGTGGGAGAAAATGGCTGTGAAACAGGCATCAGCCACCGGAGAGGTTTTGTGCCCCGACTGCTTTGCTGCATGCTGGGGGACCAGTGAGGCATCCCCAGAAATATTGCCCTCCCCAAGACGGTTCTGGCTTGAGGCAGGACCTGCCACCTTATACGAGTGGGGTCTCAACAAGGGATTGGGATGGGAGCTCTTGAAACACTCCAGTGACTCGGGAAAAGAGGAGATGATGCTCATGTAAGTTAATCAGGGAGCGAGGGTAGTACTCAGCCTGCCCAAATGAGCCTGAAGCCCCTGGGCTGAGTCACTGGAAATAGTGAGGTTCACCCAGAAAGCGATACCGAAGCAGCTTTTAAGAAACAGCAGTTGCAGGCACTCATCGCCTCCGATGACAGGAGCCCTGGAGTGGGACCCAGCAGCTCTGGACTGAAATCATTCCCCAGCTCTGACACTAAGGTTTCTTGGAGGGAAAGCAACTTTCCTCTGAAAGTCCCTTTTAGGGGATGCCTGCTATCCATTGCTAGATTTTTCTCTCTCCTTATATCACACGTAGAGACAAAGGAATTCATTCTATCTCTGGAAAATATCTTTTTCTTTTTTTTCCCTTTGGATTAGGTTAGTGGAGAAGAGGTTGTTCCAGTCTGGCACCTCTTGTGGTTACTGTGCTTGTTTTGACTAAAAAACACCCTTGTGATCTGTACATATTTGAAATGGTTGCCTTTAATGCAAAAAAATCTAAACAAAAATCTATGCAACTTACTTCCAGCCAAAAAAAAAATCTTCTGCATGAAGATCTACCTGGTGGACTGAGATGGCTCAGCAAGAAACCCACCTGGAAAAATAAAGGGAGGAGTGGCAGGCAGATTTGAACCAGGGATGCAATTTCCATTGCTGTAATTACACTTGCTAATCATTAATCACGTCCAGGTATTTGCGTAGCTACAGAGGCTCACTGCAGCCACCTCTCATAACTAGGGATGCCCTAAACTGGGGACTGCTGAAGTCAAGAGCATTATTTCCACTAATTTTTGTGTTCTCTCATCGAACATTTTTTTATGCAGGTATTTTAACTACTCTCTGGCTACTGTAGTGTGAGCAGCGTGTCCTTGCACTCAGCTCAGACAAAGGCAGAGGGACCACTGCAGGGTGAGGGAGGGCCATGCACTGCACACAAGCAATGTCACAGGGATGGAGGAGCCACCTTCAGCTCGTATGGGTCAAGGTATTAGGGGGTTGATCGTAGAGGCTGCATCCCATGAGCTTCACCAGGAGCAAACTCACAGAGGGTTAGAAGCCCAGCGCCACGGGAGGTGGCTGACGGTGCGTATATCCATGTATGGATTATGCAGGGAAAGTTTCGTGGGGGGTCTCCCTTGGCCGTAGCGATATCTTGCATTGCAGTTTTCTTTAAACTGTGGGGAAGTTGGATTAGGTGAGGAATTCCACAATTTCTTAGCCTTTCAAATAACATGTCTGCGATATCACCCAGTCTGACTCGCGCTCCCACCTGCCTTGGGAATTCGGTTAACCCTTTGCCTGTTGACTTAGGGGCTTCATGGAGGGCCTTTTTGGAGACTTTTATCTTCAGCTGATGAAGAAACAGGGACTCAAGTGGCACCATCAAAGTGGTGCCAGAAATAGGGGGTAGCATCTGAATCACCTGCCATTTGGCTCTACCTACTTAGCCAAGCACTCGCTTCCCCCTCAGCACAAAAATACATGTGTGCACACACACGCACGCCTGCACGTGCTATGCAAGCATACCACCTGCTGTTTTGAAAAGCTACGTGTATTTTTTTTGGTGGGGGTTACCTTCCTAGTAATTACTAACTAGCTTAGCAGTCCCAAGGGTCCTACCCTGTGAGGTCTCCTGCTCCACGAGCACTGGGATCTCTACAAAACCTTTGCTTCTCCCACCAGAGCCTTTCTGGAGCACAACTGGCACCATAAAAAAGCTTCCCCTCCCATCATACAGGATTGCATTATACCTATTTGCCCTGCGACACTACTTGGAGATGCCATCCCCATCTATACACCTGTCCTTGAAGGTTAAACAGCCCTGATGGCCAACAGGAGACAGCAGAGATGAGACTTTCAAGGGTGTGTGGTTCCAGGTAGAGCCATGCACAGGAAGACCAAAGCTGTTCTGTGCGCTTTCCCCCATTCCTCCACCTACTGTCCCCATGTGAGAGACCCTGTGAGCCTCTGCCAGGATGAGCTGGTGACATCCCCAAGCCCACCCTGGCTGGGACCTGGCTCGGGGCACAATCCCCACCTCGGCTGCCTCTGCTCTGCCAGCGCCGCGCCACACTATCGCCTCACTCGGTGGATTTTTCAGTGGCAGAGTATAAACATTTCTAGCGAAGTGCACTTAGTGTAAGTTGCTTTGCCAAGTGCTGTTGCCTCCCCTCCTTCGTTATGATTATAAGAGTGTTTTGTTTAAGCAAGAAAACAAATTGCCCACATCTCCTACCTCCCCGTGGGTGTCCATCACCCATGGCAAAGGCAGCATGGTCTGGAGGGGATGCTGGCAGTACAGGTGGGCACAGGGTGTCCCTGTGTCACCTGCTTCAGGCATGGGAACAAGGGGAGGGTGCAAGCAGTGGGAAACCTTATTGCAAACTCCCATATGCCTGCTGCCAGCCATAGGTATCAAAAGTCCCAGCCTCTAAGGGAACAAGGCAACAGGGGGCAGATTTATTCCTGCCCCGAGCTGATGGATGGAGATGCAAAACAGAGGGAAATTAAGTGACTTGCCCAAGGTGATGTGCAGATGCAGTGGCGGAGGAAGGCTGCACTCAGGGTGTGGGAGCCCTGTGTGAGCCCCGTGCTGCCCCTTCTCCCCACATCCACAACCCCCTGCCCATGGGACCCCAGCCCCATGTCCTCCTTTGGGGTCTTCACTGCTCAGCTCAGACCTGAGGGCACCAGTGGCTGGGCCTGGCAGCCCATTTATCCTGCCCAAAAAGCCCCCAGCCTGAAGGAGTGATGGGGTGGCCCCTGCCAGGGCTGGCAATTGGAGGTGGAGACCCCTGATAAGGGGTGAAACCCTGGCCTGGGGGAGATGCTGCCACCCAACCCTCTGCCCGAAGACAATGAGAGCTGCAAACAAAGACGGGCACTGAAGCACAGCAGCAATGCAAAAAGAAAAAAAAAAAAAAAAACAGAGGAAGAAATGCCTGAAAGATACATAGCTGGGATTCCTGAACCCCTCAGAGGTATTCGGGCTTAGCCAACAGGCTCAGGTTTTTTTTTTTTTTCAAAGCCATTAATTACACAACAGAGATGTATCTGCACCACTCCACCTCTCTGTGGCAAATAAGGGCCCCGTGTATATTCCCTAAAATGCATCACCCCCTGCACTCAGTGCCATCGCCTCTCTCAGGCACTTGGAAAAATAACCCATTGCAGGGTGATATTTCTGGCTGGCTCTTGTGTCTGATTTTCTGTGGAGTATTGAACAGGCGCTCAAAGCATGCGCCTCCAAAGGGTGCATCTGAAATACGTGAGCTGCATCGGTAGCAAATGCTGGAGGACGTGGCAGAGGGTTGGAAATACAGCCCTGCTCACCTGGGCAGCTTTGCTGAGAGAGCTGACTGCTTGACGAGGCCAAGGGAAAGCTCTCCAGGAAGCTGCACCAAGGAAAAATCAGTGCAAGGACTGCATCCACCTCCGGCACAGCCCATTGCAGGCATTGCCACCGGCCACTCAGTAATGGCTGCTCTGTTGAAGCTGCTGGAGAGGACCTCAGCAGCAACTACTGTGTCTCTTTTTTTGAGGAAGAATTTATTAAGAGCTTGCCTACTTTTGCTCAGAATCCAGCAACACACACCCAGACTGACCAGTTCAAACTGATGCTCTTGGGAGCAGGATGAAACATTTTTAAGGCTGAACCCTAAGTTTTTGAGGGAAAAGCAAAGCAGTGTGTGTGAGGGTGCTGTGCTGGGGGGTGAGACACATGACACCTTTAGAGGGCACGGCATGCTCCTGCTCCGAGGTGGGTGGCATGCCTGCAGCCCACCTTCCTGCTGCTCAGCTCCTCCCTAGGAGACACAACGATGCCCACTACTAGCACTGCCTTCCCAGAGCACCCTCGTCAGGCCATCCCTCCAGGAATACAGCTATGGGGTGCAGTCTTTGCCCCAAAGAGCTTCTAGTCCAAAGGGTTTCCCACTGCCTCCTGCATCAAGTTTCGTTTGCAAGCTGTTTTGACTCAGAGCTTGCTCCATAGACAGACCCATATTTGCACAATGCTATAAAGAGCCAACTTCATCCCCTGGTGCTTGGAAGAACTAATTGTACCTGCTGGAGCTTCTATTGGTCCTTAAATGAGCTTGGACCTCTTCCTCCCCATGACATTCCAGTGAGTATTTTCATGGAAATGCTTTTAAAAAAATAAATAAGGAAAACAGGAAATGGTGATGTGCTTAGCTGTTAATATAGGCACAGACCCATCTTCCTTCTCTGTTACTGTATTTGTTGCACATTTTTGACACAAATAATCAGACAAAACTTGGAGCCTTCCAGGCTCCCTCTGCAATGAAAAGAAGCTGGGGAGAGGGCAGGCATTTCCCCTTATCTACCCTATTCCACCCTTCTCAGAAATCCCTTTTGGGAAGCCCTTAGCTGAGCCGGAGTCCACTTTGGCAACCAGGGATGACCAAGAATTGTTTGCCATTCCACAGATGGGGAGAAAGGAGACACTTCTCTCCCTTTCTGGGATCATCTGACCCTGGGACCCTTTGGCCTCCTTCTTTTGGGCCATGCTGCAGATGGCATCCCAACAAGCAGACCCACTGAGTTTCACTTGCTGAACATCATTCCTGCTTTTTCAATACCTACCTGGTACTTGGCCACCGTGATACCTCCCTACCCTGTGTCCTCCTTCCCGCAGCCTCTTGAGCCAAGTGAGGCTGCTCAGGCTGGAGCTTTTCTCTAATTGCTGGGGACATTGAATTTTAAAAGATGTTACAGGAATACCAAGTCTGTCCAGCCCACAAAAAATGCATAGTTTGCCCTCCATATAAACAGGGGTGAAAACACTTGTGCCTTTTACCACTGTCACAAATTTCTCTGGCACAGTGCAATAACTTACCTTAGAATAGCTTCATTTTTGCTATGCTCAGCACCCTCCAGGTCCTCAGGATTCATCTGCCAACACCCCTCCTGAGCACCTAAGTCCAACTAGTGCTCCAAGGCACCAGTAGACCTGGGCAGGAGTTGCTACAAGAGTCCCTTTTTGCTCTGAGCATGCCAAAAAAACATCCTCTGCTGATGCCTAAGGGCATCCCACTTTTCCCCTGCTGATATAACAATCCTGCAGCAGAAACCCTCTAGGCTGGGAGCACATCCCCGAAATGCTCTCCCCACCCAGGGGTGCCAGAAGCCCTGAACAGACCTGCCCAGCCTCTGTTCTTGTTTGCTCCTTGTTGACCAGGGGCCCCAGGTGAATTATTTCTCCCACTTAGTTCTTTGACTTCAGTTTCACGGAGGGACCTTCCATATATCACATCCCCTTTCACTAATGAATCTCTCCTGTTCCAACAGTTTAGTGTGCCCTACGATCAATATATTTTAGCAGCATGCAAGGACACAGTGTTATTGCCAGTTTCCTGGGTTGTGCAAAACAAAAGGTATCGCTTTCTGAAAAATGCTCTGGGCCAAGTACGATTATTCCTCTGCCATTAAACAGCTGTGTATAGGACTCTGGCTAATCACTCTCCGTTCTCACTAGGGATGACTTTTTCTCCTACTCTTCAATGACAGAAGACCCAAACCCATGGCCCACCCTCACCCTCCTTTTGTCTCACCTTGGACATCTCAACCTGTGGTGCCCAGATCTGTTGGGCATGCCAGCAAACCAGTCTGATTTCTCCTGGTTGTCCTCACTCTTGACATATGAGAATATAAGCTGTTTTACAAACTGGGGTACCTTTGTAATGCTGTAGGCACAGCACCTGAACCATGCACCTCAAATCCCCGTTCTGCTCACCTTGTCATTTGTGGTATAATGGTGAAATAAGCCAAACGAGTATCACAAGGTGTCTTGGTTGGGCTGGGATTAGGTGACCTCTCCCCTCTTTGGATTGTAGGTGGAGAGAAAGGGAAAAGTCATGTAAATGTCTGCTACCCTGAAGGTATCTGCTTGACTCACTGGCAGCATCACTAACATCCACCCTGGCTGGTGACCACTGCATTTCTGCAGCTATTTACATTCCTCTGCCTTTGCTGAAGCTCACATCCCTGCCTGCAAGGTCCAGGCTGGCCCAAGCTTTCCTGTTCTTCCACCTTTCCCTGGAAAGCTTTCCGGCCCATTGCCACATGTTGGTGGCCACCCACGAGCCGCTTTGATCAGCTCAGATGGGCAGCCCCGTCAGGGGGCTTTGCAGCCTGCCCAGACGATTCCACAGCCACTGCAGCAGCAGAGGTTTTGTCTCCGAGCCTCGGGTATCCCCTGGTCGTTTCAGGGCACCTTTCAGATGTCGCTTTTATTCCAGCTCCTGCTTTAGCTTCATTTAGTTTCAGCTCGCTTTGGCTGACTTCACTTTGCGAACGCTGTCCTTGCTCCTTGAGAATTTAATGGAAACCCATGACCAGTATTTCTCTCCTGAACTGCGCCGATGACCACGGAGGTCAGACAAATGCAAGACATGGTGGGCTATTTTCATTGCACTTCCGACGTTTCCAGGTGATGCTTTGCTGCAGCCCCATCCACTTTCAAACCAAAATGCTTCCTGGAATGCTGTGTTTTTGCAAGCCCCTTGGCGGTCAGTGCTGTGGTCCAGAGGCCTCCCTTTCCCTCTCTTTCTGCTTCCCCGTCCTCAGGTCAGCCGCATCCTGGGCTTTACTGGTCGTCCTCCTGCTCTCCTTCACAGGCCCTCCTTGCAGGCAATGCCAGGGGCTGGAGTTTTGGGTGGAGGCAGCTATTGTTACAGCTATCTGCAGTGTAATGTTCCTTATGACTGTATTAAATGAAGGGCGGAGGTCACACATCCCTAGTTTAAATTAGGTTTAGGCTGACCTTTAACAATATTACACTCGTGGATCCTCTCATAACTCACCGAATAAACTCCCAGAGGGTTTTATCACCTCCCTCTTTTCTTCCTACTGTAAGGATGCCCGAGGCTTAATGTGCTTCTCTCCAATTTCGCTTTGATTTCTAATCCTATCCCCTTCTCCCCCTTCTCCCCCCCAAATACAGATATATTCACTCCTTTAAAGGTGGGGGGAAAGAACCTGTTCCTTTTCTCTTCTGGGCGACAGCTCTTTCTTTTGTGTCTCTTTCTTCCCTTCCCCGCCTCCCTCCTCTTTCTTGACACAATGCACTATTTATTTGCACTGAAGGATAACTAAGAAGCAATTAAAAGATCAAAAGGCACAAACACAAGTAGGTCCAGTGGCAACTTGTGGGGTTTATTTTGCTGCTGCTGCTGCTGAAGCTTCACCAAACTGCTGCCTTGTTTTTTCCCCAGCCGGAGAGACACCTCTCTTACTGGGTCGGCTCTTCCTCCAAGCAGACTTTTTTATGATCGCTATTTTTCACCCCCATTGTTTGCTATTGCAGTTGTTTACTGGAAAATCACTTGTTTTTCTCAGGGAGATTAACCCTCCAAGCTTTCTTTTGTCTACTCTCAGGAGGTCCTTGTGGTGAGCTGGGGGAAGGGAAGGGAGCTGGGTTCCTTCAGCTATTAACAGTAGCTTACAGCCCTGCTTACCCCCCTGCCAAGGTTGACTCCTTTCCTTTGATGGGGTTTTGCTTTTGCAGTGAGGAAAGGTGGTTGCTCTTTGTTAAGGAGACCAGCTCTGCTGAGTGGTTCGCAAGGACCCATGATTGGGATTTACTAAGTCTTGGCATCCAGGAGAAACTCCTAAAGCCAAAGGTAAGCATTGATGGAGATGCCTCTTTTTGGGAGAAGACTGGAGCCCTGACATGTACTGTCAGATGCTCAGTCTCTTTGATGGCCAGGCCACTTCTTTACATGCTTAAACATCGATGTAGGCACTGAGATTTGATGCCTGTGTTTGAGTCTGGTGCGCACAGAACCGCTTTCTCAGCATCACGTCTCTCTCGCAGGTGTGCCAATGTTTCGGTTGAAGCCCACTGCCCTGACACCAGGTCTGCTGAGTGGGGTACCCAGCGACACAGCCCAGCGAAGCACAGCCCAGAGGACAACCCAGAGACCAGAAGGATGCTGGGGAGGGAAGGATGTCCAAAGCCTAGTGAGAAAGGACCAGTCCTGCTCACATTGTCTTGGTCATGCTGAGGGCAGTTCCGACTGTTCAGAGCTGCACTAAGCTCCCCATCCTTGAAAGAAAAAAGTGCAAACTTGAAAAAAAGAGAAAAAAAAGTTTTCTTTATTGCATGTTGGGGTGAGGGCTGCTCCATCCTTGCCCTTTCACACCACTACCTATGGCAAGCACTGCCTGAGATGGACCAACCTGTTTCCAATCTCAGGCAGCTCTGCTCCTCTCCTCTCCGAGGAGGGTGTGTGCCTGTGGCACAACTGGACTGCGCACCCCTGTGAGGGGGCACCCACCCAGGCAGCGGTGAGGGTGCAGGCACCTGGGGGCTGGCCAGGGATGCTGTTGCCACTGGTGGAAAGTGAGCGGGGTCCCTTCTCCAGCGGCAGCTGCTTCCCCGGCGGGGCAGACTTGGAGGGCAGGTCTTTGGGAGAAGGCGAGTTTTGTTTAATACAGCACAATGCGACTGCCATGCAGCACCGGCGGAGCAGCGGGAGCGCGTTCAGCCTGCACGCTGCTGTACACGCACGGCGAAGCCTGGGAAAAGTCTCTTTGGCTTAAAGGCAACTGTGCTCGCTTGCAGGAGCCTGCGGGAAGCAGAGGCGACCTTGTGAGTAGGAACTGCTCTGAGAAGGTGCTCCGAGGGGTGCAAAATCCGAGTGCCGCTGCCCTGTGGAGGGGAAGCGTCCATGTTGTCCACACGGATGTGCACGGGTGGACACGGGGGCTCACTTCTGCTGTGGCGGGGGCTTGCCTGCCCGCACTAGGGCGCGTAACGCAGGGCAGGGCTCCAGGGCAGGCATGCAAGTCCAGGGGGCCCGTGTGGCCGGCACCCCTGAATGCCTGTGTCTTCGCTGGGGAGCCCTTTGGAGCAGTCTGGGGGCTGGTGTGCGGCAAGGCGGACAGCGCGGACACCTGCACCCTGTGCGCACCCAGAGAGAACCCCGAAAGCAGGGCAGGCAAGGCAATCTCCCGCTGCCCCCTCTCACCCCCCAGGGCTTGGGGCTCACCATCCGGCAGCGAAAGGCGCTCGGGGGTGCCCCCCAGCATTCCGGGCAGGGGCTCGGGGTGCGGACCCCCACCTCCTCCCCTCACCTGCGGGGGCGGCGGGGGATGCGCGCAGCACCCCGCCACCCCGGGGCCGGCCGGGGTGGGTCAAAGCCCCCACCCCGGAGCAGCCAGCGAAGAAACCGTGCGGCAGAAACTTTCTGTCGCCTCTTCCCTCCCCGAGCTGGACTCCGGAGGGTTACGAGGGAGAAGGAGGGAAGAAAGGAAGGGAGGGAGGGAAGAGAGGGGGTTAGACCGCTCTGCAACATTATTGGCTGCGTGGCCGGGCTGGTGTTCGCTGGGGAAGTCAGAGCATGCCCATTGGGGGGGTATAAAAGGGGGGCAGCCGGAGCGCCCTGCCTGTCTCCTCGCTCGTGGGGCAGCCAGCCGGGAGCAGCGGGCAGTCAGGCAGCCGGCCCCTCCGCCCCGGCCAGGGGGACGCAGTCAGTAAACACAAAAGTGAGAGCCACCCAAGGGGCAGCCAAAGCAGGAGGAAAGAGAAGGAAAAAAAAAAAGGGGGGGGAGAAAGCCAGAAAAAAAGGGAAAAAAAAAAAAGGAAAAAAAAAAGAAAAGGAAAGCGCTCGCTCGCTCGCTCGCTCTCTAGAATAACAAAATACCTGATCGTAACAAAATAACATCCTTTCGACAAAATCAAGCAGGGACTTGACATACCAAAAAGGCAAGGCGAGGAGAGCGAGCCAGGGCGCGGGGAAGGCGAGCCAAAGCCGCGATCGCTGCCAGGGCAGGAGAGCAGCATGTCAAGCGCCGGGGCACACACGGATGAGCGCTGCCGGCAGCCTGCCTTCCTCCCCGGCCCGCCGCCGCCGCAAGAAGTTGAGAGTAGCAGCGGCAGCGCCAAGGTAAGCGCCGCTCCGCGCCGCCCCTCCGCGGGCAGGGGCAGGAGGGCTCCCCCAGGCCGTGCCGGGCCGTGCCACGCCGGGCAGAGCCCTGCCATGCCGCGCTGTGCCATGCCGAGCCGCGCCG